>CM027839.1:25797522-25995896 GCA_016097545.1 Eucalyptus victrix | reverse complement strand
TCGACACCAAAAAGATAGAAATAAAATATGAAGTGAAGTAATAATATGTTTTTCTACATTTGAATAGATCCATTGTGCTAGTAAAAGTAAATTCAAACATTAAAACTTGATGTTGCTAAATTTTCCTAGATGCAAAGACTAACCTTTCTAGTGTTGAGGTAGAAGCTTGCTTGTTGGTAATCAATTCTTTGAAGACGTTATACATTAGAAAATCGATACTTTGAAAAAGATGAACGATAAAAAAACAAGGAATGACCAAAAAAAAAATTAGAAAATTAAGCAAAATGACATGATTTTGAGTAAAGCTATCAACATCAGATTGCTAGCTGTGTATAGTAGGATGCTCAACGATTGACTGGATGCCAAGTCATCAATTTTCCAACGACAATTAGTCAAAAAATTTCATTGGAATTTCATTAAAAGCTTTAGGGCCACATTGAAAAAAAATTGAAAATCTTATGCCTTGGAGATTATTAATGCTCGTATATTGTGCCTTGCTCTAAACTCATAATATTTACGCACAATAATAATGCTCATTCGTTTTACATGCACTCAAATTTCGAAACCCCCATCCATGTAATACATCTACATAATGAAAGAGATAGTTTTGTCATTATAGAAAAAGGAAAGCTCGTTAAGAAAATCCTTTTTGATATTTTGAAGATTTTTATATAATAAAGGCTACCAATATGTGAGTTTGAATGTATAGAATGAACAATTTAGATACACACAAGCCATATTCTATACACACAAGCCATATGCACAAGAGTGTTAATAACAGGATGTCTATTGCATGGAAATGTTTTGGCTATGTAGAAGGATAACAAGCTAACGAACAAGAAATGTATCTATAAGTCTAGAAGAACCTTTATAGAATTTTTCTGATCATAAATCTTCATAAAGTGTATGAATATTTGTATTATGGAATAAGAGTGATAATATGTTGACAGAGTACTTCGTAGAAGCAACACTAGAAGTTTCTAGTAGAAGTAGCTCATTTGGTACAAGTTGTAACATCTCAAGAATTACAAGTGGATTTCAACCTTGTTGATGCTGTTAAAGATAAGAGAGCAAAGTAGGCCAAGTGGCAAATCGAACTATTTTACATCTAGTTTGCATTCTTTTATTTTAACATTTGTTTGATAGAAGATTGTGATTTTGCATGAGTGTTCATGTTTCTATGGTACCAAATCCATTGTGTATTCATGAAAAAAGTTTTCAAATTTCCTAAAATGATTAATTTGGGATATTTATGTCACAGTGAGTATAATTTGAGATTTTTTATTACATTAATGTGATATAATTCAATTCATATTCACCCTGTTGTAAAGTTCAAGGGCACCTCTATCGTATAATTTAACATATCGACTTCAAATTCGAGCTCATACTAAAACTGATTGGGCTTGCACAACTCCAAGCAAATAATTGTGAAAATGAAATTGATTTATGGATCACCAAATTAACAGCAAAACGGCAATGATGGAAGATTCAATTTGGATCTTGCATGATCTTATGGATTGTGATGTTATCCGATTCGTGCGCGAATTTCTCTTGCTTGAAGACCCGTGTCACCTAGCGTTCATGTCAATGTCACGGAGAAAATGATGGGATACTTCCACGTTGAATGTGCACGAAAGTAAGATGCTTTCTGACATTTTGGGAAGTGGGTTGACAACAGTCATTGGGAATAAGCAAGATCGTCCACCTTTACCGCCAATAGTTATGTGCACCCAATCGAATTGACACCACATCAACAATTTCCCAGAAATATCATGGAGAGCTGTCAATTTTTTTCCCCCAAAAAGTTGGTGGATATTTCACTCGCCAGCCGCTATATCTTGCATCCAATCACACCATTTTCTAACTTGCCAAGCGATGATGATTAGTTTAGGAAGGCGTATCATCCACCTTTATCGCCAATAATTACTTGTACCCGATCGAAATTGACACATCAATAATTCCTTTTCTTCCCTAAAAAGTTGTAGATATTTCATTGGCCAGCCCCTATATCTTCCATCCAATCACAATCTTTGAACTCGGCGCGTTATGATCACCTTTGGGAAAACCCATTCGCCACAAGTCTCGATTCATGAAACCCTAGAGCCGACTATTGCTAGAATGTTTTGATTTGAGTAACGGGGTGAGACAGGGACTTTCTGAAAGCAACATCTTATTGATAGATTTGCCAAGTTTAGAAGATGAGCTAAAAATATCAAGAGTAATCATCTATCTTTTAATAATTTGCCAAAGTTCCTAGTTTCTTTTTAACGGGCACCCCGTCTGTTGCCTGCAATGTACCCGTTTGAGAGGGCTATCAATTCATGATAATTTGTTAAATAGATATCTATCTAAGTGAAAATATATATTACTCCATGTACTAACCTCTTTTAGAAACCCTTGTTGAGTGGGGAAATGATGCACGATTTTTTTGCCCTTAAAGCTATGCATAATTGGTCTGTGTTAGATAAGATCTACGTGGGCTTCATGCAAAAGACTTGGTAGAATGAATAATCACGGCTACAAGCAATATAAATCTACATATGCATCTTTATATAAACATGTGTATATGACATAATTCTAAGGAATTCTATTACGAATTTCATCTCCTTAGTGACGGCACACATTTACTTTGTCGAAACAATACAAGGGTAGTTAGTAATGTGAAACTTTATAAATGACCAATAATTCTCAGTTTTTCATGTCCCATGTCTCTATGCATAATGTTCGAGTAATCTTAAACTTAGTTTCGAACCTTCGTCTTGGAACAGATCCATCGTGTCAACCCCATTGCTAGCTGGATCTAATATAAATGATCTACAATCATATAGTAAGCGATAATCTAGATAAGAATGCGACTTCAAAGTCATTTGTATTCTTCAACTGGGTTATGCACTTTCAATTCTATACGCATGTCCTTTTATTCCAAATCTTGTATTAACAAATCAGTTGGTAAATATTGAAATATCTTAGACTTTAATGCCAATCATATAATCAAAGTATAAAATATTGAGAGAATTTCAACATAATGACGAGGTCTCGTCTCTATAGTATTGATTCGCCAGTGAGACTTGTTCAATTGTACAGCGTATGTGAAAGAGACTGATGGTTTGTTAAGAAAAAGAAAGAGCGACTGAAGGTTAACGGTCACAGCCTAAGTTTGACTTCTCCATCGGTTTGGCTAACTTGAGCTAGTTTCAAACGGCGCTTCTTTTGCCGAGGTTAGTTATTTCAAACGCTACAAAACAGAATCTGGAAAAATCGGTTAGGGACCTTAAATTCATTAGATTCAAAGATACAGATGAATAGGATGAAGCAAACACAAAAGTCGTGTAAATTTTTTTTTTTTATTTCGATGGCAAGGCGTTCTAATCGCTATGGGGAGCACAAGCATCGGAGATAAGAAAAAGTTTATTAGTAACCCTTGTACCATACATATTGAACTGATATCGCTGAACTGATCGGATACTCTTATGTGTATAATGAATTTTGAAGGGTAATGCACGATACAAAGTTGGCAAACTTTGTTAGTTCAGCGATACCACATCTATAGGTTATGTGAATATGAAAATCAAATGATGTAGAAGAAGTTAGTTGGACCGTCACTACAGTCCGAATGTGCTTTCATTAGTTGCATGAGTCTGTGCTTTTAGGAGTGACCCAATGAAGGTCATGAGTTTGTGCTTTATGGAACGACCCATGAAAGGATGAAAATGAGGCTATTTGAGCTTTAGGGTTTCACATGCTAAGAAGTCCGAAATGCTTGTCATTCAAAAAAACATTAAAAGATTCACTCCAGGCCTACAATCCACGGTAAGCGTCACATGACATACTCCCACGGAGATAGCTAGGAGCGAATGACGATGAGTGGGTCCTGTCCTGAGCAGGCATACACTCAATCCTTTGATTGGCTACAAAGAGAAATGAGGTCACTTGATATAGGTCCCATGCCAAAAATGTATTTGGGTGCTCTGAGGGCAAGGGCACGAAGGATGGCCAGTTTGGAATGTGCATTGCCTTGACCAAAGTGGGAACTTCTAAAAGAGCAAAACGAGAGGAGAACTATTTTTGTAGGGCACAATCAATCGGTCAGTAATAGTGGCAGCCCCCAAATTGGCGAGTGGGAAATGGAAAGTGCACGCATGCTTTGTTTTCATCATGCTCCAATTCATCGACCTTTATTTGATGCTCAAGCAATTCCAATTGGGTATGTACAGATAAGAGAGAGAGAGAGAGAGGATTTTATCACATTTGCAATGTGAGGGAAAGGGCTTTTGGTGTGCAGTAGGCATTATCCCATCATGTGTTACTCTGTCCTTCGTTTTGTGATGTTCCCTAGAATTTGCACATGTTACTTGCATTTGAAAGGAGGTACCATCATATTTTGTGGAGGGAACAACTGGAGTAACATGCCAAGTTCCCAGACTTTAGTCCCGCATGGGAAAAATCAAAAGTTATGTCTGATAAGTTATGAAAGGCAACTCAACTTATATGCAAGAAGTTCTCTTTCTAGCTGTCATCAGATTGCACCATATAATGTGATGGTACGAGTAGATCATGCACATGTCCTTGCGTACCTTGGCTACCTATTGAGTCTATTGCTAAAGTGATAGCTGGTACAATGGTATGCACATTCCATAGGAATCACTAAGGTTTAGACCTTGGTAAGTATACTTATTGTGATATACCAAAGTTCTACATCAGATGGAGAGATAGGGAGGGTTCAGATAAAATGCGATTCTTACAAAGTTTCTAGGATGGTGGAGGAAACAGAGATAAATTAGACCACTCATCAAAAAGGAGAAGTATTGTTGGGCAATAAAAATGACGAGGACGTCAGTTCTTTAAGTGGGGCACACAAAGTTCCAAATCAGATAGAAGATGTCTTGTTAAGTGATTCACAAGTAAACACCTATCCTATCCTAAATGGTCACTACTTTGTATAATTACTCAAATTACTTCTTTTAAGAGCTTGTCTCAGCATGGGAAATGAGCCAATCGTCACAGTTATGATCAAAACCTCTCAGCTAGGTTAAATTTAGGGAAAAAGGGAAAACCAATCAAGTGTATTGAGGAAAATAGCTCGTAGAAGCATAGTGATATTTTAAGAGCTCAAATATCATATTAAGTTATTAAGGACCATGGCGACAATCCTAGACATGTGAATGATCCTTTTAAGGATTGTCCTTCAATATCTTTTGTCTTATTCTTGACTCTTTGTCACTACCCTTTTTGCTAAGTTTTGGACATACTTCCCACTCTTCACCAAGTCAAATCATATGTCTAGACCACATTTTTATTCACTTCAACAGTTATTAGTTGACCCCTCTCTCTCTCTCTCTCTCTCTCTCTCTCTCTCTCTCTCTCTCTCTCTCTCTCTCTCTCTCTCTCTCTTATATCATACTAGTTTCAAGCTTATTTATATTTATTTAATTAGTAAAGTGAAATGACAAATTCTTCAATACTTTGACATATGCAATATTTCATACCCATATAAATTCATGTGTCTTTGAGATTCCACTTCCTATTTACTTTTTCGAATGTTTGATTGCTTGTCACGGTGAGGATTGGGAGGCCTGGTTAACAATTGAATAGGTAGAACTAGGCAAATGAACTCTCTCGGAGGGCACGACTTTCCACGACCAGGCATTGATGCTCGCCAAAGCCCCAGCGTGCACATTGGTGGTTCGAATAGCTTTATCTAACGGACGGACGACCACGGTGGTGGTGCAGTTAGCATAGTGGTTTTAGCTACATGACGCGGGTGGGCGAAATTGAAGTTATCATGGACTGAGCTTGACGATGGCATTTGTGATTATGACTCTGTTAGTGTGCGCAGAGAGAGGGAGAGAGATTTTTTAGCTTTGATTCGTGTCCTGCTCGGGGCTTGGATAGCCTCAATCGCCATAAAAAGGCGAGGCCTGCAAGACCTCATGGGTGGATCGGGGCCGTCACCACCTCGTGCAACCACCAAGAGTCGCCTAGCTCCTATTGAGAGCACGGGGCTCCTATGACCCGTGCTGTGGGGCGATTCCCGGCACCATGCCGGCGATCTCTCTCTCTCTCATGTTCCTTTTATTGCACATCAGCAATGTCACATTAATTATTTGCCTGTGCTAGTGACTGTGATTGACAAAAGGAGTTGATTATATAAAATAAAAAAATAAAAAATAAAAAAATTTAAGGGCCAAATTGCAACACAATGTTTAGGGGACCAAATTTATACCCAAGCCCTTTGGATCTTTAAAATTGCCAACCACATTAGTACAGTTAAATATGTTAATAACAAAAGGGCTCAGTATCACTAGTCATTGCACTATGCAGGTTAGAGAATTTGTTTGTATAAATTAAAAGTTCGAGAGTCCGATAGCACAAAAGACATAGATTCAAGGAACAAAATCCAGAATTGGGCACATTATCTGCCATTTTGGATTCGGCACTGTATCGACACATGCGTTCATTTAAGTTAAAAAATGAATTAAACTTTCGCACCATTTGTTTTGTGAAAACTGATTAATTTGGAAAAAAAATTCTTGAAAATAATCATTTATATCACTAACAAAAATATATGAATGAAATTAATTTTCATTTTTTACGAAAATGTCTAGATATAAATTGTCTTCGTTTTATTATATAATTATTTCAAGTGATATAAATTATCATTTTTAGTAAAATATTTTCCAAACTATTCATTTTTTACCAAACAAAAGGAACCCTTCTCTTTCTTTTCTCCCACTTGTTTCGACATTTTAGGAGTGTCGTTTCATTTCTGACGATTATAGTCAATGAAGTAGATCTTTGCGTTTACATAAGTTGAACCTTACATCGCCTTCCAATAAGTGCTCTAATTTCTGTTCCAAATTAGGGTTTCTTCTTCCTTTTGCCAGGTTTTAAATTCAGTTTTGGTCGGTGCGTACTTCCTTGTTATTTCATGGACGGAAAAAAAAGGCGGTACGGCTAGCACCGCAAATCCGTTGTAGGCCATTGTAATCGAGGGTCGTTGTCTTAAGCACTTTCTGATGACTGGAATTGACGCAGAACCGCCCCATTAAAATCACAGACCATGCGATTTCATGGGATTCGAGGAGTCCTTTTCCGACAACGATTCACCGTATGCTGCTCGAAATCAGGCACTTTGGTTGATGGGGTGGCAAATTTGGAGCGACTGAGGAGATTCGGCGTGTGACCCTCTTTTCTTTTGACTGGTTTCACCGACAATTCTACGAAGTTTAAACTTGTAGCTTGAATTTCGGAGTCCCGCGAACGGAGGGGATTAAAAGGATCTGAACTCGTGATCTATTGCTTTGGTACCGTGCGAGATTTTGTAGGATTATCGTTGATTATTTTAGAAATTGATGAAGGCGTGGTTTAGTGTTAAGTATTGAGACAATCTCCTTTACATGCAGGCTTGGGTTTAGTCCTAAGAAAATTTGGACTCACGGCCTCCTGTTTAAGATCCCATATAAATTTTGTGGGTATCTAATTGTTTAAAAACTTAAACTGATGAAATCATAATTTTATGTTTACTGACCGTAACACTTCCCGCAAAAGAAAAGGGGAAAAGTACAAAAAAAAAA
Source organism: Eucalyptus victrix (assembly GCA_016097545.1). NCBI lineage: Eukaryota > Viridiplantae > Streptophyta > Magnoliopsida > Myrtales > Myrtaceae > Eucalyptus > Eucalyptus victrix. Next base: position 25,988,322 of record CM027839.1, on the reverse strand, counting down.
AAGTTATAAAACTATTGTATTGAACCAATTTGATCATAAACATTTTAATTGGACCAATTTAGTTTTAAATATTTTTACGTTAGTATTAGTTTAGTCCATCAAATCAATTTAGGTTGGTGAGGATTAGGTGAGGATCTTCTCGCTAGATCTAGTGAGGGGCGGCCTAGCCCAAACGACAAGGGGCCTTGCCACCATCGCGAGGGGCCTCGCCTCGGTGAGGCTAACGACTAGGTGAGGCTAGCAAGGCTAGGGGTAGTTAGCTAGAGAGGGCCGTTGTTGAGATCTCAGTTTGTGCAAGGCGAGGATTGGAAATTTATCCCAAGTGTAGGGAGGGAGCTCGGCGTTGACGGCTACGGCTTAGGCTTGTTGAGTAAACACAAGCAGAGGCAGGAATCAGCAAACATTAGTGTAAGTCGGTTCTCAGTGGTGAAGATGATAGCTTGGTTAGTTCTCACAGGTCGGTGGAGACGGCGACCGAAGGAGAACTCAAGGAAGTGTCGTCAATGGTGAGTGAGTAGTGTGTTTCGGTCCGAGTTTTCTTAGAATGGGTGATCAATGCTCGGAATCAATCTCATCCTCACCCAGCCCTTATAAGACCCGCCGAGGGGCAACTTCATCATTCCAGTCCTCGCCCTTGCCAGTGGCCGGTGGCCTCCGTAAGCCGGTGACTAGTGGAGGGTAAAAAGGAAAAATGAAAAAAGAAAAAGGAAAGGGGATTAAAAAAAAAAGAAAGAGAAGAAAACTGAAAAAGGATAAAAAAAAATGAAAATTTTTGAAAAAAGTAAATAAATATTTTTTAAAAAAATGTTCACGTCAGCATTGTCTTGTCATATAAAACGGCTGGCTTCCACATCAACAAATTTCCTATCACGCAAGGTGACTAGCCAGCCGTGGCACATGCAAGATGGAAATCCAAGCATTGGACAAGCCAAAGCATGTCAACCAAGTCAATACAACAAGACGTCATGATGGATATGAAGAGGAAAGGGATAGAGATTAACATTGGAAAAGTCCCAACTCCTTCGGAAAAAGTTCATAGAGAGAGAGAGAGAGAGAGAGAGAGAGAGAGAGAGAGAGAGAGATGATTTTGAGGGTTCAAAAGCGAAGTTTCACATGCAATAGGAATTTGTCCATGAGTTTGGTATGTTACTCGTTGAGCCATCTCTCTCGTTCTCTCATTTGAGTGGACGTGCAAAAGAGGGGGGGTTTCATGACATGGACACGTTCGGGGTCCTCATTCGTTTTGGTAATAAGGTCTCGTGGACCGTGAGAGTGGCCCCCCTTGGGGTCCGCTACATTTAAAAGACTGGGATGCGCCGAGTCTAAAGGAATTTCTTCCTACAAAATATCACAAGAAAGATTAATTCTATCCCGATAAGAGATTAAAAAAAAGAAAAAAAGAAAAGGGGGAAGAATTGATTACTAAAACTCATTTGGTAGCGAAGAAGACAAAATTTAAGAATTCGGATCTTGCTTTTCTCCGGCCAACATCCTCCGCTTTTATAATTAGTGACGTTCATAATTTGTGACATACCAATTAAAGATATGATTAGAGGAACTTCCTTCAATAGCTAATGGATAAAAAGTAACCCAATTTGTACTAGGTTAATCAAAACTTTGGATTACAGATATCATGATCATATCAATGGATAGATTGTATCGATTCACTATCGTTATCCGAAGATTATAATAAATCTAAAAATGTTACGTTCACCAATAAATGATCTCTTTTACTTCAATAATAATGTCTAAATCGTTATGTAATATGTCGCTTCTCTAAATTCAAAGTATTCGCAACGTTATTTATGCCTTTCCTTTTCATTTTTTACGTGTACTTATAATTGATATTATCACAAAAGCAATGCCATATTAAGACTTTGTTACAATTTCATTATAGATTGATGGAAATAATTACTAGGCTGTTACTTCTTGTCATGCATGACATTCATTTATTTTGTAAAGGCTGCTAATTAATTTTCTAATTGCAACTTCATAGAGTAATCATGCTTTATATTCGTTTCTAGATAATTTTTCACATGCGCGCTTCAATTTTTCCTATCCGGGAACTCGCCCCGGATCTCGACAGGGAGCAGAAAGTCGTTGCATTAGTTTGCGCATGCTATTAGGTTCAATTCAACTACATTACGATAAAAAAGAAGCAAAATGCACAGTGCCAAAAGTAATCTTGCGCTGCTAATTGAAAGCTGCAACACATCTTTAGCTTCCTTCTACTTATACCTTTTACAAGTTTGGCGAAACAATTCATGGAATCTCTAATGCAACACGTTCTAAGCCTGGAATTAACATTGCGAATGGCAAAAAAGAATTCGGCTGATTCCAATCGCTATGCAACTCGTGCAAAAACTGTTTTATGTCATTTTCACTCATTACCCTCAATTTTCCAAGGTAATTTGCACGTCACCTCATTTGTATTATTGGAATTGAGCAACCAAACATCAAATTATAAAATTGCAAAGTCACTATTTCGATAAGGAAAATCAGTCATTCTCGTATGTTGAGAAAATTTGATAATCAATAAGGAGCCGTAGGATCCAATAAATGAAGGACCTAATATTGAAAAAAAAACCAAACTTTTGGTATAATTTCAATTTTGTTGTGAATTTTGTTTTGTGTTAAAAAAAAAACCCCAAACCTACCCGCACGTCCTAAAAGCACTACTAATTTTTTTTTCAAAACTATTAGCATCAGGATCGTCTAAAGGTTCATTATCAAATATTGCTTCGTCGTTAAACCTCGATTATCATATAGAACAACAACAACCACCCGATGTTGGTAATTTCAAAAAAAAAAGTGGTGGTTTTGGGTCTCGTAAGTGGATTCGGAACTAGAATAAAAGTTGGAAAATTTTTACTAGATAAAAAGTGTTTCGGGTAAAATTGAAATTAAATCTCAAATTAAAAAGTTTTTGGGGAGTCAACCGTCGGCGAGTCTCGGGTTGGAGCCTTTCGGCTAACACGTCAAGAGCCGACCTGAGGTCAATTCGTCCGCGGTCGGAAAGTCAGCCGTGGGCCTGTAAGCCATTTCGGCTGGGAGTCAATCGCAACACAAAAATTTGTGGCCAGAAAATAATGGTAGTAAAAGTTGTAAAAATAATAGAAAAATGGAAAAAAAAAACTAAAAGCTTCTTTATGGCCAAAAAAAGAAAATTGAAAAGCTTGGCCTGAAATGGACCGGTTCCATGCGAGGTCGACCCCACCGCCCCAGTTGTCGATGTCAGCCTGACCTTCTTTTGTCACTTGTTCCAATGGCGAGAATTTGAGATAGCGTTGCTTTGTGTTACATCCACATGGGTAAAATCATTCACTAGCGATCTTTTGGGAAAAATATCTATGCCATTTAAAGAGAAAATTATTCACAAAATTCTAAAATTATTATATTTTTATCAATTCAATTCTAAATTTTTTAATTATGACCATTGAGTTATAAATTTTTTTCACATTTTGCTAATTAAGTATATCCAGTTAATTTTGACCATAAATTGTTAACACGGACCCGTCATACATGATATGACCAATGCTAATGTAAAAAATTAATAATTATAATTTAATATTTTTAAAAATTTTCTATATTTTTATTTTATTTTTCTTTTTCTTTTTCCCTTTCCTTTACTGGTCGTCAAGCATCGATGATGGACGACTGACCAAAGGCAACTATCAATGAGGGTCGCCCTCACTAGGATTTGGTGGGGATGACCTCGCTAGCAGACCTTGGGCGAGGGTCGCCCTCGCTAAAGGCTAATGAGGGCCAACTTCACTGGCCTCTAGAGAGGCCCGACCTCGTTAGATTTGGGCAAGGCCAAGCAAGAGGGAATCGCATCTGGCAATGGCTTTGTGACCCTCGCCAACCACAATTAAAAAAATAAGAGAAAAAAATCAATAAATTAATAAAAATCCTGAAAAAAAAATTTTTAAATTGTCCACATTAACACGATCATGTTACGTAGGATAGCCAACATCCACATCAATAGCATCCACATCAACAGCATCCACATCAACAATTTCTACCCAAAATTGGCCAAATAAACTCAATTGGTAAAACGTGAAAAGTTTGGGTCTTACTTGGCACGGTTAAAAAGTTTGAAATTAAATCGACAAAAATGTAATATGTTTAGAACTTTTTGGATCACTTTCCTATCATTTAAGCTTTTGAAATCTGATACAACATTTAAATTCAAATGAACATATAATTATTGATTGGTCCACGACTTAATCCTATTTCCTTCTAATTATTTTTTAAAAAATACCTTTGTTTCTAGTTTTTGAGCCATATTTCCCCTAAACTGATTCAAAGATAATTGCCTGGAAAATAATTTATGATCTTAGATAGGACACTCAGAGTAGTATGGCCAAAATCAACTTGGACCCAAGTCTAGCAAATGTTTTTTTTTTCCCTAACAATCCAGGGATATGAGTGCAAAAACATGCTATATGGAGCAAATGAATTATCCCACATTCTCATGAACTGATCAAGTCCGTGGCTTTCAGCCCGTGCACGTAGGCTCGATCTAAAACATTTGCACAAAGTTGGTGAATTTGAACATATGGCCTCCGATTTATGACTGGTCGAGATCTCTTGATGCTTAGACCAATCGTGTCGGATCAGGACACCAAATGGCACATAAATAACGTTTATTATCTCAAAATTCTTTTATGGATATAAAGACGATAATAGCCGGTAACACTCCCTCTAAAGTTGCGGAGAACTTTCTCATGATCCTTTAAGGTATATATACATTAATATATTATTTTGGGAAAAGCCAAGAAACACTTTTTTGACTTCTTATAAGTGAACACAAATGCTCTTTATAAACACAAACGTTCTCACTTCCCAGCCACTCTCTTTTTACCCGAAAGGAACAGAGGTGTTCTAGTGCCTTCCGATTTCCTATGCATTCACTTCGAATTTTAAACTATAAGAAAAAAGAAAAATCTCCTTTTGCATCTCTGGTTTTCCTCCACGTTTCGTGCCTCCTTTCCTTCATGTGATAACGTGACGTAAAGAAGGATCTAGAACGAGAGGGAAAAAAAATGTACTCTCGAGTACGCGGTCGATCCTATTAGTAGCAATAATACCATTTAGTTTGTCTCGTATGAGAAAGTGGGGGCATGCAGACCCTGATTATGAGCTTGGCGATTCGTGGGCAGGTTAGGACCGTCGGTGCACGGGCAAATGAAAATTATAATCGCGCACATTTTTCGCTAATATTTACGTACGAAACATTGCGTCCCATGAATCGAGCTCCGGTTGGGATAAATCGCGTTGTTTTCTTTTGTCCACGTGGACCCAAGAGCGGTTTTTCTCGTTGCAACGTGGATGCCTTGTCCGAACCGTATAGTCCCGGACGTTACCGTTACTTCTGTACCCTCCCCCTCTCTCTCTTCTCCAGGAAGTCATGGATGTATGCGGATGACAGTGCCCGTAACATCATTACACCGAGTGGCGTACGCACTCAAGAAAGGGGAAAAAAATATCGAGCGAATCGATCTTGTATTACATACATACATACATACATACATACATACATATATATATATATATATATATAATTCGTATTAATCTCACGTGAGAAACAAGAAAGTTCATTAAAACAGTAATTGATTTTATCTATCGGTAATATTATGTGATAAGATGTACAATTCGTCAGACAGATAATTGATTTTATCATTTGATAATGATGTTAAGATTTATTTATCGATTTGACATTTCATGAGTCGATTGGGTTCGTTAAAAAAAATAAAAAAATAAAAAGAAATCTCTCTTTTCTCTCGCGCTAATCAGTCCCGAACTCCCTGACCTTTTTGCACCAGACACTCTGTTTCCATCTCTTCCTTTACCCCTTTCTCTCTCTCTCTCTCTCTCTCTCTCTCTCTCTCTCGAGATCTTTTCCCGCCTATAAAATCCGCGTTGCATGTCCTCTCGAACAAGAAACTTGCCAAAGTCTCTCTTCTCAGTCTCCGCCACTTTAACCTCCGCTAAAGCAGGAGGCAAAGCTGCCGATATAGCTCCATCCTCGATCCTCCATTTCCCCGTCGAGGCGGCATCGACAGAGCGCGCTTGGCCCATGGCGATGAAGCTATCCATGCGGGCGGTGCGGCCATGCACAGTGGCCAACCTTCCGGAGCGGCACCGGCCCCCTCGGTGCTGCACCCTCGCCCAACCCGCCACGGATTTGCCCGTCAAGAGCCGGAAATCGGATTCTCACCATTTCCAGGCAACCAAGATCTCCTCCCACTTCCTCGACCCCGTGCTGGACCAGGCCACCCCCGTGCCCCGGCCCGCGAGGCTGGGGAACAGGTGGATGGAGTACCAGGGCGTCCGGAACTGGGACGGCCTCCTCGACCCACTCGACGACAACCTGCGGTGCGAGATCCTCCGGTACGGCGGCTTCGTCGACGCCGCGTACCAGGCCTTCGACTTCGACCCTTCCTCTCCCACCTACGCCACGCGCCGCTTCTCCAAGAGCTCGCTGTTCGAGCGGTGCGGGTTGCCAGGCACCGGGTACCGCATAACCCGGAACCTGACGGCGAGCTCGGGGATTCAGCTGCCGCGCTGGGCGGAGCGGGCGCCCAGCTGGATGTCCACTCGGTCCAGCTGGATCGGGTACGTCGCGGTGTGCCAGGACAAGGACGAGATCGCCCGGCTGGGGCGGAGGGACATTGTGATCGCCTACCGGGGGACGGCGACGTGCCTCGAGTGGCTCGAGAACCTGCGCGCCACGCTCTCTCACGTCCCCGCCTCCGGCCCCGCCGACGCGGGCGCGTGCCCGCCGGCGGACGCGCCCATGGTGGAGAGCGGGTTCCTGAGCTTGTACACGTCCCGCGCCGCGACTTGCCCGAGCTTGCAGGAGATGGTGCGCGAGGAGATCGCGCGGCTCCTGCGGACCTACGGCGACGAGCCGCTCAGCCTGACCATCACCGGCCACAGCCTGGGCGCGGCCCTGGCGACGCTCACCGCGTACGACGTGAAGACGGCCTTCGGGCAGGCGGCGCCGCTCGTCACCGTCATCTCCTTCGGCGGCCCGCGGGTGGGGAACCAGAGCTTCCGGTGCTGCCTCGAGGAGCAAGGGACCAAGGTCCTGCGCATCGTCAACTCGGACGACCTGATAACCAAAGTGCCCGGGTTCGTCATCGACGGGGCCGCCGGCGACGACGTGGCGAGCGACCGGGACGTCCCCGTGGCCGGCCTGCCGAGCTGGATCCAGCGGCGCGTGGCGGACACACAGTGGGTGTACGCCGAGGTGGGGAGGGAGCTCCGCCTCAGCAGCAGGGACTCCCCTTACCTCAGCGGCATCAACGTCGCCACGTGTCACGACCTCAAGACCTACCTGCACTTGGTGAACGGCTTCGTCAGCTCGAACTGCCCGTTCCGAGCCACCGCGGAGAGGGTGCTCGGCGGCCGCCACTCTCGGGCGGAGAAAGTCGGGGCGTGATCGTGAATCCGACAGCTTCTCCGGCGAAAGGCGGGCCGGCGATGGCTGCGTTTGTAAATAGGCGGCGCCCCGGGGGGAAAGGCGTGGATTGGCAATATCTAAGGATCGTGCCCCGAAATGGAAAATCACATTGGATTGCCATAGTTGGAGATTGCACGGACCAGTGGATGATCCCACATTGCTTGTCCCGCTCCCTTTTTTAAGTCAACTTACATGTAATTATCTGAAAAATATAATTTAATTAGTTTTTTATATCGTTATTTCAAGAAAAATATATATGTCGAATTTAAATATACGGACTTCAAGTTTCTCTAATATCTATTATCCAGAAACCTAAATGCAGTAATGCAAAGCACCGGCCAAAAAGGTAGTTTTCCAAAAATTCGATAACGTGTATATGTTACTTGATAATTCGCTTGCTTTACAATATCGAGGAGGGTTATTTTTGGGAAACCCTCGAAAAGCATATGAAATATACGTAGCCGATCGGTTTAGTAAACTTTTACAAGGGCGACCTGAGAAGAAGCGTATAGATGGTAATGGAATTTCCTTTTCTGTGGTCTTGCGTTTAAGCCTTGCTCAAAGCACTCCAAGGGTGATGTGCCTTTAAAATCGTTACGTAAGAGATGTCAAAAAAGAAAAATACTAGCGCAGCTTTTGTCGAATAAGCTGGCATTTTTATAGAGAAAGGACCAACCTTGCATTAAATCAATTTTAAACCAAACTAGAAAGTGCTTCTCTTCGATTTCGCGCGTATTTAAGGTTTGAGGCGTTGGAAGTTGGTATTTATGTGATTCTAAGGCTTGAAGTGCTTCCATATTTGTTTAAATGCTATATGTACTGATAGTGCAACATCTTATTCGCTACGTGGGAAACGAACTCGCCCATAATTTCCCTTGGGTCACAACATTTATTAAAATAAAGAATCAGCATGAAATAATTTGTTAGTCCTAGCATTGCTCAAGAAATCACATCAAAAATTAAAAGCAAAGGTCAAACCAAATATCCGGGGCGGTGGTGGCTGAGGTGATGACTCGCAATACCTAATGCAAATATGTACAATGTCTCGTTCAACCACCCCTAATAAAAACAGAACAGATTGTACTTTTTTGCGTAGCGGACGGATCATGTGCCCCGGTATCATCTAAATTTTTTTGCCATTCGAATCCCACTATCTGATTCACATAATTAGTAGCTCAGATGGGCTATCTTAAACGATCTACAGACTGTGTAATCCTTGGCAATTCGGTCTTTAGTTCTTTAAAAACCAAAGAAAAAGAAAAAACTTGATTCAGATTATCGTAAATAGCTCCCAAGCCGTGAGAACACTTCATCATGTGGCCAGGGTCAACAAATTCAGGAAACTCGTTCTTCTTTTAGTAAAAGCCTCTTGTATCACTCGGCACCTTCGCGAGAAAACGTGGAATTTACCATATCGGTGGACCATCATCTGCAAAATCCACATTGCCCTTAAGCTTATACGTGCTGACGAGCGGCCCCCCGATCGATTTCAACACGAATGACCTAGGCTGTCGACTCTCGACTGCCCGTCTTTGAACATTCGTCTCACTCGTTTCATGTCAGACACGTTGCGTAATAATCCGAGGATGAACGAGCATATGAAGCGAGACTATCGCTGTCTCCGTCGTTGGTGTATACATGTGTTGAGTGACTACGATGCGTGCGTATCTGTTGTGAATCACGCTGCGAGAGCGATCTCGGAGATCAATTTTGACAATCTCCCACCTACCAAGTACGGATGCCGTGATGAGGAAAGATAGGAAAGAAAAGAAAGGCCGAGTTTGTCTCCTTCTCTTTCGAAGGTGGAGCTGCCCGCGTTCATGTCTCCGAGTCAAGCTCCTCTCGTACTTCGACATCGCCACTCGCACGCCGTCCAAACCTAACCCTTGTCGGTCCTTCATCGAGGGAAAGGACTGCTAATGTGACTCCGATGACAAATCGCAGGGTTCTTGACCATATACGATGTTACAGAGATTCGGTCCGGTCGACAGGAATCGTTCTAGGTGTGCCAGATGATCACGTCGACTGGTGCCCGCAAATTTACGTGGCAATTGGTCCTTTTTGTTTTTATCGTAAGATATGTCTGTTCATAATGTTAACAAGAAGAACGGTGCGCAACCACACCATGATTTCATAGATCAATCTCTGCAAAAATATCTCATCAAGCCTGGGGCTATTGGATAAGAAGGGAGATGTTGTAGTTGTGCATCTCTGCGAGTAATTGGCTAATTGATCATCGCTTTCATTTCGAAGGGTGATGTCCCGCGCATGTCAGAAGTTCAGGTGCAAAGGTAACTTCTTTAGTTAATTTCAAATGGGAATGTCAATTGGCTCCCCATTCAGGAACTCTCGTCGCAAGGGCATCAGTGCGCGAGGTGTGACTACAAAGGCAAACCCGTCTCAAGGATAAGCAGTTAAGAGTTTTCTTTGTGCGAGGACTTGGCGGAAACATTGTCTTACAGACATTCACCGGCGGGCAGCTTAGGAATCATGTCGTAACTCAACCAACATGGTGGGCTTTCAATATAGTTGATTAGGGTAGCTCGATGGACTACTCTCGTCAGGCAATTAGGGTTTACCTTCTAGGGAGTACGTCCGTTGACCAGTGGACAGTGACCGTATCAAAATATCCCGCTTTTTCATGCATAAGATGACAGTGCCGAAGAGCGACTAGAGGTTCAGCTTCATTCTAGGCAAACTGTCGTGCTCGGACGTCAGTCACTTACTCTTATATCTGCCACTATCTCTTCGGCTAATCACAAACGTCATCATCATTGTTGTTATTATAATGAAAGATACAATTTACAATGTCGGTACGCCTAGTAACCATGATTGTTGTCAAGATTTCTGCAATTAGGCGTAGACTATTTGGCATTTTTGGGTCCCTGCAATGTCGTTCTAACTAGCCCATCAAATGCTACTCATTTGCCGCCTCCCCCCACCCCCCCCTCCCCAAAAAAGAAAAAGAAAAATGTAGTTCCATTTTAGAGCCTATTAATTAATGATGGAAGTAGGTACTATCGTGTGTGTGGGTGTCTATAGATAAAAATGTATCAGTCCCTTCTCCTGAAAAGACATCTTGCAAATGCACATAGTCCTTCAAGTTTAGTGGTCCTAGTGTACTTGGGTCATTGTACTAGTGTGTTTGTGCTATTAAATTATTACTCTTGACTCATCCGCCAGCATAAGGGTAACCACTATAAGAAGTTGAAATAGAGACAAGCGTTCCGAAAGCTGTCTCTTCTCTCTACTATTATCCCATGGCCTTCTAAACACTTTCATCCTTCTTCAAAGTGTGATGTTATTAAAAGCTTACAGTTAAATTATTAGTTTGATACGATAAGCTAGATTTGTGAGTAGCTCTTCACTTGTCACTTTGTAGATCCTATGAATATACATGTCAAATAGGTGAGTCGGGTCGAATTTTGGTTAAGTCATAAATGGTCAACCCAAATTGAGCTATTAACTCATTTATAACCTATTTATTCGTAATATAAATTTTTGATCCACACTCGACCCAACCTATATTGCTTAAATACTTTAATATTTAACTAAATATATTAAAACTCATATCCAAATTGAGATGAGAGTGTGAAGTAAGTGAGTACAAATCAAGTGAGGGTGAGAGAAAATAAAAGAAAGTTATGGAGGTAGGTTAAGTTTAAATAAGTTGCAAACCAATTTATGACCCATGTAATACCCACATTGTGTTTAAACCGATATATGACTCATTTACTAAAAGTAACTAGTAAATTTATGACTCATTTAACATCTAGTTTAAAAAAATGAGTCTATATTGGTCTAACTGTGAATCAAGAAATTCTTAATGCCTAAGAGCCTCATGGTATAAATTAATATATCTTTGGAAATAAAAATCTCCGAAGACTAACAAGCAATCCCTTTGGAAGGCAAAGAGAAGGGTGTAGGGAATAGCATACCGGTTTCAATTAACTATTAGTTCAAAGTCTTTCGATGATTATTCATACTTGGTAATCTATAAGTTTAAAGGGGCAAGTAGCTTATTTTATTCTTCAATTCTCCAAAGTCAAAAATGAGTGATCTTGCAATAATCGTCCTCGAAATCTCAATCAACCTTGTGATTTTTTCTCCTCCCATCATTGTAAAGGTCATTGGTCGGTGGCCTTAGACAAGGGCCAGCGGAATGTTGAGAGCCGATTTTCTAAGTTGGACCGTGCAACTTGCATTGGCCAAAAATTTCAAAAATAATTTCCATCTGGAAATTTAAAAAAATGAAAAAAGAAGTAGAGAAACCATAAAGTTTGATTGAAATATGAAGTGGGAATAATACCTACCCGGTCCCCACCTGATGGCGAATTCTAATGGGGCATTGGAAAACCCCCCAATCATTCCGAACCATTTGGATCCAAATCGGGTCGTTTTCAGTACGTTTCTTGAAATCCACGAACCGTCCAAAAGCTGCTCCCTGCATGAAAGCAAAGGGAATTGCGGCTCACCAAAAAAAGAAGAAGAAGAAAAAAAAAACCCTAAAATTACATAAATAATCAAATATATATTAATAAAATAGAAGAATCGATGACCCGAGGAGTCATCTCACAGTCCCTACCAAACTTCCACGACTTCCCAAGTTGGAATGATCAGACGCTTCAACATCAAAGATCATATCTTTCAATGATAATATCGTATTTAATTAAGGACACACTGTAGAAGAAGGTGGCATAAGAAAGGGACATTGGAACAAGAAAAGATCAATTGTCGGCTGGCATGGGATAAATAAAAAATTCAAGGGTCATATCGCACATTAGACCAAAATTCAATCCCACCATAATGAGTCGATGAGTTATCATACCTAAAAAAAGTTGACTTGCTTCTATCTAGCCAATTTGAGGCCTCGAATGTTTCTAGTATCTTGCTTCTCAAGAAGTAGTTCTCGAATGCCGACCCCGGTTGAACCGACGTCTTATGGTGATTGAATGGTGTGAACATTGGGCGGATGAGGATGAGTTCTGAACCGAAATATATTTCGAGGTCAGTGCTTCGATGTTTTGATGCTTGGGGGAGGTTCATGAAATTGCGTCCTATTAGAAAGAGAGAGCCGTGCCGGACGTATGAAGCCAACGTGACTCATGCTAAAAAACATCACGAAAACTTCAAAGCTTTGACATCTATATAACTTCACCAGAGCTATAACTTGACTTCCCGTTCTCTTTTCCACCACGCCACTTCACTAGGGTTGAAATGGACCTCCTATTCTCTTTCCCCTCAACGCAAGACACGCAAGCTTTTCACCGGTATTTCAATTTAAATTAATGCAGTATTTATTTCGCTGAAAATTTCTTAATAGAAGAAAATATTTTCGATAAAATTCATTTTCAAGAAAAACGGTTAGCTTTAAATTGTTTTGTGGTTCAAGAAAAGTGATTTTCTTCTTACTCGGAGGGGAAGTCGTTTTTCTTCAATCAAAATTTATTGTTTTCAGTCCATCAAAAGCGTTTTCTGTAAATCAAACACTTTTTCGTTATCCAAATATCAAAGAGTCGGAAAATAATTGTTTAAAAATAGTTTTTTTTTTTCAAATAAACGGACGGTTGCATGAATATAAAAAATAGTTGTAGAGAGCTAATCCTCCAAGGATCCCTTCTGTCAACATCTCTGCTCCAAAATTCTGGCCGTTTAAATGCACATCGACGTATGAACAGACTGAGCGGTCAAATCTTGTAGCGCATGAACATTGTAGTGTTGGTCAATGCCGCCCGTGGAAGGGTCACATCCAGGAATAGGACCCTTTTGAAAATGCTTGATTGGTTGAGTAAAGAAGCCATTGGTCCCTTCTTCGATAATCCAATGATTATTGTTTTTTTCTTCGTTATTTCTTATTTTGTGAGAGATTTTACTTGCAATAAGGCATGTATACAGCTGGATTTTAACTTAGATTGACCACACATTTGAATTTTCAAGGTTGGCTATTCAAGATTAGGTTATTGGGAAGTAATTCCATTTGACTATATGTTTATAGTAGATCTATCAAAATAGATCATAAACTCACTTTTTAACTTATATTTAATGGATTGAGTTATTCTATGGATTAGTTATATTTAGTAAATGGGTCATAAGTGGGTTTAGATAAATCTCAAAATAACATGAATAATAAAAAGATTCGCAACTTAATTACACCCAACCAATCTCAACAACTCTTTCTCACCATCACTCGATCTTGGGCTGAACTAAATAATAATATGAGTGATAAATTATCAAGATTTTTACAACTAAATTGGCTAAATTTAAAAATTTAGGACCAAACCAGTCGTCACACAATAAATTTAGGATTTTTTGGATAATTTTCCAAAAAATATGATTTTTCCCCCTAAAATTATGATTTCCCGATATCTAATCTACAAGTTCAAGCTTATCATCAATGTAGGATTTACTATTTAACCTAGAGAATCAAGAGTAGAAATTATGAAAGCCATAGTTATGCTATTAACCGTGGTGGAATTCCTCGCGTTATTAAACATAATGCTACTATAGATTGTTGTATGTTGATATGAATAAGCCAGTATATGCACTAAGACGCAAGAGTAGAACTGGATGTTTCGAGCCGCATTGTTTGCTTGGTATGATGAATGGGTTATGGAAGTATGCTTCACTTATCAATTTGTGGATCCTATAGGCTGGAAAATTTCTGAAATCTAAAAGTTTTATGGGATAGATTTATGGTTTCTAGAGACTAAAAGGTAGTCCCTTGTTTAAAGCCAAAAGGCCATGGTTGTGGGATAGCATACTTGTCTCAAAGCAATCTTGAGCGTGCATCTTCCCATATCAGCCTGGTGTATTTAGAATTTTACTCTCATAATGCTCCCAACAAGACTTACACCAAACTAGCAAAAAGAAAAGTAAACTCCCTTATCGTCTAAATCAACACCTCGTCGGTTTATAGAACTTTGACTTTGCTATCACCAATTAACAATATATTTTCATCATAATTTTGCTTGAGCTGTGTAGAAGAAGTATAGTACTCCTGCATATTTAAGGTATACTCAGTAGACACTTATAAAAAAGCAAAAAGGAAGCGTTAAAGGAAGCTTTAAGTTTTTCTTCGCGCCCATATCATGTTTAATAATTCAATCCAAAAGTTTGACCATCTAGAAAACGACCCTCCATGTCTAACCTAAGAAAAGAAAGGGAAAGAAAAATACCAAACATAGGCTTTTAAAGATATCTTTTATTGAAGCCAGAATGGACCGACACGATGAGATTAGAAAAATGGACTCATCTTGTGGCTAGGTTTAGATATTTTCTAATATTTTTGGGTTTCCCAGCCGTCATAGAAACACAAGATAAGCTATGCGAAATCTTAACACTTCAACACAACACTAGCTATTGCACTTGCTTTTGGACGTGTTAGTACTTATATTTTGGGATGCAATGAGCAGGGGAAAAAATAAAATATTTTCAATACGAAGTTTATTAGTAATTAATCGTTATTGGAGCATCGATCGATCGACTTTCAAAGGTTCATCTTATCAATGCAGCTAATCTTAAATGGAATCTTACTCGATGAACATGAACATGACGGTTTGTGTGGCATGTATCTGCATGAGTTAATCAAGTTGAAGCTTGAAGGTTCGGGTTCACATATTCTAATTGGACTGTTATTACGTTCCCTGCCAATGTAAAAAGCTTTGCACATATTTGCATTTGAGCGGGTGACAAGTGTATTTAGAGATAGTTATGCATAAGAATTCACTAACATCTCACTTATCCAACAAGGATTGTGTAAAAGAAACTTTTGTACCGACAGTGCGCCTAATCGAAATCCATCTTAATATCATATTGGATGGGAAAGATAGGGAAGAGGCAGTTTGTTTAACCTATTTGTTGCACTAAAAAAAATCTATGTAAGGACAAAAGCCCAGATGAAAGATCTACCTAGGACATAATGAGCCCATTTCTTTGTATATGTCAAAACCATTTACGAGCCATGGCCCGCAGTTTTCTGGCCCAAATCAAATCGACCATTTGCTCTATATTTGCGCATGTATAAGGGTTTGCGTGGTCCCTTACCACGCTGATTGAGAGATGCACGAATGTCTTGGCATCATCAAATATAGAACGCACGGTGATTTAGATATCGGAGAGTCCTCAAAACACAACTCCAGCGGAAATTTCTTGTCAGTGGCGTGTTGGTTGTCAGAGGACTCAGGAAGTGGATATTTGTGCACCGGCGATTATCATTTTGGAATTCAAATTGGTGACATTCACTAGCGTCGCATCCCTATGTCTACCGTGCTACTACGCCGAGTTGTTAGGGGTTGAAAATTGAGAGGGAAAAAGTCAGCTCTTCATCTAAGTATATTCACGCTTTTTTTTCTAATAAAATTCATGTGCTTTTGATTTGTCAAATAATGAAAAAAAAAAAACCCTTTATTTTTACAAATTTTCTAGCACGTCCCGCTGACATAGCTGTTGGAGGACGCCAAAGTATAATGCCGATAAAATATGTAGATGCCACATGGATATGGGTGGAAAGAAATCTAACCAATGTAGATAAAGTTGGAGATGATTTGAATATCCCATTAGAAATTTTAATTTAAGGTTAAACTACAACGTCATCCTAGAGTCACTTCAGCTGAATTTCACCTAATTTGCCGTTGGAGGAACTTGATTAGAAAATGTGTAAAACTAGAAGGATTTGGTTTGACAAGTTAAAAGTATAGAGATATATTTGGAAAAGGTGGTGAAAATACAATGACAAAAAGATGGTTAAAATGGAGGGGGCACAATAGAAAGTAGGAGATAAAAAAAAGGGGGGGATCTTTATTGCTAATTGGCCATGAACAAAAATGTATAATTCATGAATATAATTATTAAGCAAATATTTTAAAAGTAAGAGATAATATTTAGAAATTTTTTTTGAGGATACTCTCTTTATCCATTTTTTCAAGTTTGAACTCAATAAGTAACAAGTTGGGATGCGACAAATTTTATAAGTTAAGATACAACAGTTGTTGTGAGTTATGCAACAAAATTATTCACGTATTTTTCCACTCGGCAATTATAGAGGCAAGCCAAATGGTTATGTTTTACCAAATTTTGCCGCCTCTTCTCAATGTTCCACATACGTCTCTTTCATTTCATCCTCTTCTCTTCTCATACTTAGCATTCCAACCTTCACAATTGAGCATGCCACCAACAGCACAACATCTCAATCGATCACGAAACTCCTTTGATTGAACATCAAGTACTTTTCTCGGGAAACTTGCATTCCAGACAATAAAACACAAAATTATGGATAATACAAGTTGTCAGTGCAATGCAAGAATCAAAATGTATAATGACATGGTGAGAACGTTATGAATGAAAAAGTGAGTTAGTGATATGCACGGTATCGACCCAAAATAGCAAATGCAAAATGATTCTCCCTAATTAAGTCAATGGACGAAAGAGAAATGCATAGGCGTTCACATCCAAAGTCGTAGGACATCGGTACTATGATCGTGATTAAAGTGTAATAAGCGCAAAAGAAAGAAAAGCACCTGGCTTTCCTTACCCAAGAATATGTCAACGTCATTTCCTTCTTTCCTTCATGGTGGGCGGGAAAATTCATGTAAGTGCTTCTTTAACGAACCCTAGTGATTGTTCTTGCATGACGTGAAAAAAAGGTATCCAATCCAATCAATCTTGTCGCCGTTTACGTTGACTTGACCTATTCCTCTGTACTCTTTTCCGTCACGACAGAAAGCAGAAGGGAAAAAAGAATCCAAACGCATTCCGTGTATCGAGTCCAGTTCCCGGGGTCGATCCAAGAGCTATATTCTATGAAACAACATCATGGAAGACTCTGAAGAAAGTGCTAAGTCTTTGGGAGATGGTGAGATTCGAACACCACTTAGATAACCTCGTACGTTTCTCTTGCATGTCGGGATCACGAGGTAACTGGTCAAATAATGAGATGTAATAGCGTTGGATGCAACTTAGGTGCAAGTTTTCAAATTCTTTTGGTTTAGGTCAAGTAAGGGTTCTGATTTTACACGCAAAATTCAAATGGATTGCCGAAATAGATCTAACAATCTCACTGACTTAATTTTGTATTCCGATCAGGGCGATAGAAAATGAGTTAATTCTCTCAAATGATTCATAAAATTGAAATGATACGTAACTTCAACGCAAAAGATGTGATTAGGATGCCACGAACAATATATGGATGACATCATTTCGGCATGTTTGACTTCAATAAGCTATTGCTATAACATGCTTAATATGCTTAACTAATGATGACGCAATTATACCAAATCGACACTCATTATCATTACACCTATGCCAAAGTCAATTTAAGAGTCGAAGTGAATTGGTTTCATATTCCGATCATGATGATAGACAATGAATTAAGTCTGTCGAGTGATTCATAAAATTGAGACAATACGTAACTTGAACGCAAAAGATGTCATTAGGATGCCACAAAGAATATATGAAGGACATCATTTCAGCATGTTTAACTTAAATAAGCTATTGTTAGAACATTATTAACTATTAATGATGTAATCATACCAAATCAACTCTCATTATCACATAAATCAAAGTGGACTTAAGAGTCGAAGTGACTTGGTTTTATAGTCTGATCATGACAATGGGCAGTGGGTTAACCCTCTCAAATGATTCATAAAATTGAGATGATAAGTAGCTTTTGTGCAAATGATGCAATTAGGATGCCATGAAGAATATATGAAGGATCACCATTTCGGCATGTTTAACTTGAATAAGCTATCACTATAACATGCTTTACTGATATGTAATTATACCGAATCAACACTCATTATCACACATACGCCAAAATCAATCTAAGAGTTGCAATGACTTAGTTTTATGTTTTAATCATGAGGATAGGCAATAAATTCTCTCTCACGTGATTCATAAATCGAGATGATACTTAGCTTGGAAGCAAGTGATGCAATTAGAATGCAACAAAGAATATATGATGGATCGCCGTTTCAGCATGATTTACTTGAATAAGCTGTACCGTAACATGCTTAACTAATAATGATGTAATTATACAAAATCCACACTCCTAATGACAGGTACATCAAAGTTGATTTAAGAGTCACAATGACTTGATTTTATATTCCGATCACAACAATGGATAATGAATCAACTCTCTCAGATGATTTATAAAATTGTGATGGCATGTAACTTGCATGCCAATGATGCAATTATAATCCTAGCCATTTCGGCATGTTTAACTTGAATAAGCCATCACTACAACATGCTTAACAAAAATTGACGTAACTATACCGAATCAACACTCATTATTACACATACGCCAAAGTCGATTTAAGAGTCACATTGACTTAGTTTTATGTTCTAATCATGAGAATAGGTAATGAATTAATACTCTCATGTGATTCATCAAATTGAGATGATACATGGCTTACACGCAAATGATACAATAAGAATGGCACAAAGAATATATGAAGGATCGCCATTTTGGCATGTTTAAATTGAATAAGCTGTCATTACAACATGCTTAACCAATAATAACGTAATTATACCAAACGACACTCGTTATCACATGTAAGCCAAAGGCGATTTAAGGATCGCAGTGATTTAGTTTTATATTCCAATCATGACGATAGGCAATGAATTAACTTTCTCAGATAATTCATAAAATTGAGATGACAAGTAGCTTGCAGGCAAATGATGCAATTAGAATGCCACCAAGAATATTTGTAGGATCTCTATTCTGGCATGTATAACTTGAATATGCTATCGCTACGGCATGCTTAATTAATAATGATGTAATTATACCATGACACTCATTATCATCAAACATACGCCAAAGTTGATTTAAGAGTTGCAATGACATAGTCTTAGAATTTGATGATGACAATAGGCAATGAATTGTCTCATGTGATTCATGAATCGAGATGATGCGTAACTTGCACGCAAATGATTTGATTAGAATGCCACAAAGAATATATGAAATATTGTTGTTTTGGCATGATTTGCTTGGATAAGCTGTCACTACAACATGCTTGAATATGCTATCGCTACGGTGTGCTTAATTAATAATGATGTAATTATACCACGACACTCATTATCATCAAACATATGCCAAAGTTGATTTAAGAGTTGCAATGACATAGTCTTAGAATCTGATGATGACAATAGGCAATGAATTGTCTCACGTGATTCATGAAATCAAGATGATGCGTAACTTGCACGCAAATGATACGATTAGAATGCCACAAAGAATATATGAAATATCGTCGTTTTGGCATGATTTGCTTGGATAAGCTGTCACTACAACATGCTTGAATATGCTATCGCTACAGCGTGCTTAATTAATAATGATGTAATTATACCACGACACTCATTATCATCAAACATATGCCAAAGTTGATTTAAGAGTTGCAATGACATAGTCTTAGAATCTGATGATGACAATAGGCAATGAATTGTCTCACGTGATTCATGAAATCGAGATGATGCGTAACTTGCACGCAAATGATTTGATTAGAATGCCACAAAGAATATATGAAATATTGTCGTTTTGGCATGATTTGCTTGGATAAGCTGTCACTACAACATGCTTGAATATGCTATCGCTACGGCATGCTTAATTAATAATGATGAATTATACCACGACACTCATTATCGTCAAACATATGCCAAAGTTGATTTAAGAGTTGCAATGACATAGTCTTAGAATCTGATGATGACAATAGGCAATGAATTGTCTAACGTGATTCATGAAATCCAGATGATGCGTAACTTGCATGCAAATGATACAATTAGAATGCCACAAAGAATATATGAAATATCGTCGTTTTGGCATGATTTGCTCGGATAAGCTGTCACTACAACATGCTTGAATATGCTATCGCTACGGCATGCTTAATTAATAATGATGAATTATACCACGACACTCATTATCGTCAAACATATGCCAAAGTTGATTTAAGAGTTGCAATGACATAGTTTTAGAATCTGATGATGACAATAGGCAATGAATTATCTAACGTGATTCATGAAATCCAGATGATGCGTAACTTGCACGCAAATGATACGATTAGAATGCCACAAAGAATATATGAAATATCGTCGTTTTGGCATGATTTGCTCGGATAAGCTGTCACTACAACATGCTTGAATATGCTATCGCTACGGCATGCTTAATTAATAATGATGTAATTATACCACGACACTCATTATCATCAAACATATGCCAAAGTTGATTTAAGAGTTGCAATGACATAGTCTTAGAATCTGATGATGACAATAGGCAATGAATTGTCTCATGTGATTCATGAAATCGAGATGATGCCTAACTTGCACACAAATGATTCGATTAGAATGCCACAAAGAATATATGAAATATCGTCGTTTTGGCATGATTTGCTCTGATAAGCTGTCACTACAACATGCTTGACTTCTAATGAGGTAATAATGCCAAGTTGACGTGAGGTAATAATGCCCAGTTGACATAGATTAGAAGAAGCAGAAGTCCAGATTTGTGGCTTAAGTGAATCGGCGCTCTAGCTTTCATATCTGCGATCGCACGTGTTTGTTGAAGTACACACGATGGACTATAATGGGAGAATAAATTGTGTTTCTAGAGGCTTATTTTCACTAATTTTTCTCAATCCATTTTCGGTTAAATATTATGTTTTAGAATACATGAATGCTTAGTATAAACTAAATTGAAGAGTTTTGATAATGAATGCCATAAATAATCTAGGGATCTATTTGTTTCACGAAATAAGAATGATTTGGAAAATGGTTTTTAGAAAAAGTGATTGGTTATGTTTCTCTAAAAAATTAATCAATGAAAAATGTTTCCACCATCCATAACAATCTATGCCTAAACAATTTTACCAATAATAAAAATATTTTTTAATTCATTCATTTTAATAAGTGATACAAGCAATCACTTTTTGAAAATGTTTTCCAGATTATTTTTTTTTTTATGAAACAAACACATCCTAAATGTCTAAATATAAAGGATGGATGTGGATATTTCACATTATCTAAACTTCAATAACGTTATCATGTGTAAAAACTATGACTCACGTTTAGTGCAAACAAAAATGGTCATGGACCAAAATCAACGTATAATTAAAATTGACTTAATTTTTCGAAAATTGAGGTTTAATTTGTGAAAAATCATCAAACTTGAGGATCCTAATCTGATCTTCTTCTCGCGTTGAAATCATCCATATGAGGTTCAGAGGCACTATATAATACAGTATGTATTACCTATATGAGATATTGCATTGACAACATTAAATTGAGGTTTAATAGATAATAAACTTTATTATACTCCAAAAAAAAAAAAAAAAAAAAAAAAGCCCACATGGCGACCATACGTGCAAAATCAAGTGCTTTGTGAGAAGCATATGTCTATATACACATGAAAAAAAAAAAAAAAAAAATCTTGCAACTCTACATGTCAGTGCCTATATGTAATTGGGTGGTCTCAAGAGCACCCAACTTTTTGCTACTTTTTATGGTCGAAAACTTTTTGCCACTTCAAAAGATTAAGATTGGAGCATCTTGGGGGTCTAGTAAGAAGTTCACTATATATTGCTTCAATACGCATTTTTTTTCTCCCCCTAAAAAAAGGATATAAACTCAAAAAAATCGTTTGGGCGATAAAGATAAATGTCTTTTTGAAACATGAATTTTTCATTTTAACTTAATGTGCAAAGCAAAGTGCAAAATTTGCAATGTTTGTGTATTCATTTCGTCATCTCCAGGATCTCGAATGCTGATAGTTGTTCTGCATGCGAATGATCAAAAAAATTAATATGTCGTCGAATGACACGTTGAATATTCGTGAAGAAGGTAACGTGAAATGATTATTAATTTTTTAAGTCGAAATAGGAGGAAAGGACAATGGTTGTATTTTATGAGTTCGGAAAAGGACAAAATAGAAAAGGAAGGAAAGGCAATCATTACCCATTTATATGCCTCCGACTTTTCCCTTTCTTTCAAACATCCCATTACAGCCTAGGGCAACAGCCGGCATTCTGATTGGTCGGAGTATGTCCCTTGCTCGACCATCCCTTCCACACATGTTTGCGCACAATCATCCGATGCACACAAATTGGAATTAAAAGCATATATAAGAAGAAATATTGATATCCTCCCTAACAATTTTTTTTTTCTTTTTGATGTTCCCCTATTGTTTCAAGCTTCAAAATTACCCAAATATTCATCCGCGTTCTTTTTGTCATGCCACACATTTTTGATATGAAATATAAAACATGATTTATAATGAAAACATACTAGAAGATCTTGTGATGGCACCATGGATTTGTTACAGTTTTGTAGCTAATTTGACATGTCAAAGAGATGGAATTCGCATTTTCGGTCTCCAATTTTTGTTTGAGTTTTGTTACGATCAAAAGGAAAGAAGCAAGTTTATTATTATTATTTGGATGCGACTTAGGTAGAGTTCTTACTTTCAACTTCTTTTCTGACCAAAGAACAATCTATTGGCGAAAAAATTAGAAGTTTGCAGTTAAATATGAAAATTCAATTAGATTCGAGAAGATGATAATATTGTCTCGTTCAAGGAGAACTACTAAGATATAAGATATGCTCCATAACATACCCTAACAAATTATTATTTTTTTTCAATAAACGGTCATGCAATGAAACCTAGTACCAAAGCTTTGTCTTACTGTGGGTTTTCCTTTCATTATGTTTGATGGGTTTCCGTAATTCCTTTCACCTACAAGTATCGACTGCTTAAGGCCTTCATCATTAAATAGGTCTTCATGTGAATGAGAGTGTTAAAATATAAGATATATCTCATATTGTAGTACAACAATATCAAATATATTTCGTGTTGTAGTACGACATTTTAAGCTTTTGGAATCGACGGTTCACATTCTTCTTTCGTTAGCAATACTACTAGCACCAAAATAGAGACAGTGAATGAACTAATTCCACTACAAGCTCACGACCAGTTATCGCCAATTTAAAAATGTTAGATCCATGTTTTGGTCCGTCTTGTCACATTACATCAATAGTCCAATGCATGCATACCTACCGTCATTTCCTCCCTCAACCATATTTATAGAAGCTTCAGCCCTAGAGCCTCGTCAGGAAGCCAACACTCGCGGCAAAGCCTGTAGCTACAGGGTTGCCCAACAATGAGAGCTGCGGTACCATCACCAAGCAAACGCCTCGCCCCTCTCTTCAAGTCTCGCACCCCATCTACCAACTCCGTCGTCAAACCCGCTAGTCCATGCTCATATTTCCGCCAACTCAAGCACCGCGGGACAGGCCGCGCCACCATCGCCGCCAAGTGCGCCGTGGTTTGCAAAAAGAAATGGACGGAGTACCAAGGGATCGACAATTGGGAAGGCCTGCTCGACCCTCTCGATGACAACTTACGCCGCGAAATACTCCGCTACGGGGAGTTCGTCGAAGCCACGTACCGCTCGTTCGATTTCAACCCTTCCTCTCCCACCTATGCCACTTCCAAGCACCCCAAGAGCTCGCTCCTGGCCCGCGCCGGGATCCGAGAGACTGGATACCGGGTGACGCGTTACCTGCACGCCACGTGCGGGGTTCAAATGCCACATTGGGCTTCCAACGTCCCTGGTTGGATGGGCACGCGGTCGAGCTGGATCGGTTTTGTGGCGGTGTGCAAGGACGGGAGGGAGATTTCGAGGCTGGGGAGGAGGGACGTGGTGATCGCGCTTCGGGGGACCGGCACGTGCTTGGAATGGATCGAAAACCTACGCGCCAACTTGACTTGTGTGGGCGGCGATGGCGACGGCGGAGCAGAGGGGCCTATGGTGGGAAGTGGGTACTTAAGCTTATACACATCAAAAACAGCCACTAAGATGAGCTTACAGGTAAGGGAAAATGGTCGCACTATGAGCACTTAAGTGTTCGATAGCTTAGTCACGTACATATCTATATTCTATTCATTGTTTATTCTTTAGGAACAAAGAATCCTGTTGATAACACAAGATTCACAGAAAACATCCATGAATTCTAATAGGCACGATCAAGTCCTCACAAACGATGCTATCCTGGACTACAGTCGAGCGCATCATTGAATGCAAACAAGCGATGATTTCCTCGCAAAATGTCATCTGGTTGATAGTACATACCATCGCAAGATACTGAACTCTTTTATCAGCTTTGATTCAAGCAAAAGCTCAAATTTACAGTGTTATCAATACCTATTTGTTCAACGTACTTCATTAAATATATTTCACTATTTATGAAATGACAACAACATGAATGTGTTGATACCTGATATCGAAATGGTCATGCCTAATTTCAGGACATAATAAGAGAAGAAGTTGCCAGGATCATCAACAAGTACAGCGACAGGCCCCTTAGCTTGACGATCACCGGCCATAGCCTTGGTGCGGCCCTGGCCATCCTCAGCGCATATGACATAAGCTCCAACATTTCGAATGCACCGATGGTGACTGTCATATCGTTCGGCGGGCCTCGCGTCGGGAACCGAGCCTTCAGACACTTACTGGAGAAGAGCAAGGCGAACGTTCTCCGCATCGTGAACTCGGACGACCTCGTCACCAAGGTGCCGGGACTAAAAGACGACGTGGCAAGGCTCCCGTGGCTCTTCCGGGAAAGCAGGGAGCACGCGCCGTCGGCATACGCCGACGTCGGACGGGAGTTGAGGCTGAGTAGTAGGGAGTGCCCGTACCTCAGCAGCGTCAATCTCGCCACGTGTCACGAGTTGAAGACGTATCTTCAGTTGATCAGTGGGTTTGTGAGCTCCAAGTGTCCTTTTAGGGCTACAGCGAAAAAGGTGCTGAATGTGAATAACAGTAGATCGAGGGACAAAGGCCAGCATCATAATTAATATGAGAATAATGCATAAACGCATGCCAATAAGCCTTTCTCACAACCGAAAAAGGTGCTGAAAATATTTTGTCTATTTCATGCGGTCGTTTGCGGGTTCAAGGAACCCCAGTGGCTTCACTAATGATTACCTTAACACTATATAGATAGCGAGTGACGGTGTCGTGAGAAAATAAATGTGGTCTTCTTGTTGTTTTCAACTCCTGGTTGAAAATATTTTGTCTGTTGCATATGTATATTGTGTTCTGTTGTTAATGTACAGGGGTCATTCTCGTCATGTCATTTGCGACTACTCTCTCTCTCTCTCTCTCTCTCTCTCTCTCTCTCTCTCTCTCTCTCTCTCTCTCTCTCTCTATGATTAAATGGCAAAGTTAAGAGTAGGAAGCAAGGTGCTAATTTGTCGATATAACGTGTGATTCGCCCATATATGAATACATGGATACTGAGCATTATAAGACTTTTGCTGCCTCACATATAACCTGAAAATTCGTGGAGTGGAGTCATTGCTGAGTTCCACTTCCTTCACATCTCAATGGTGGCGTTCTTGCATCAAGTTGGAATATCTCCATTTGCGGGGTGAATGACCATCATCCATTGTTTGAAACGCGTGTAGAGAGAGAGAGAGAACATGAGTTGAAGTGCCATTGACACTAGCAGGTCTGAGGGCATTGAATCATTGTAAGTCGTCGAAACATTTAAGACAAAATTAACATAATTAAAAGGTTTAGAGCTGAATTGACTACGATACTATTGGTATAAAACTTTTTGGATAACTTTGCCTGCCGTAAGTAATTACTACTTTTCAAATCAATGTTCGTTTCGATATAATAAATTAAAATATTAAGCTAAATTTCTCTTTCAAATCTATCAACGTCTCTACTGAGAGATTGTCTCAAAACTAAAGACGGGTCTCTAAGAAAACATCAAACCCTAAGATCTTCAAAACTGACAATCCAATTCAGTAGGAGAATATGGCCTTGTAAGGAGCAACTTTGCAGAAGTTGATGGGTGAAGGGGGTCACTTTTCTCTCGCATTTTTCAATTTTCCCATTATTTTTATGCGCCTCCAACTTATAGAAACCTAGTATAGCAACGGCTCGAATAGCGTTGAGCCGAAGTGGAGGAGCCCAGGATGAAAGCAATCGCCACGCGTGCATACGGGGAGATGAGATACTCTGACACAGGACATCTAAAAGTGCACCCACCATGACGTGATTGTGGTCCTACAATAGTGACCACCACTTGCAGTGGTCCTACTGCTCAGGCCAGCAACCACAGTGCCTGTGGTCGCGATTCTGGTGAGTCAACAGATGAAGCAGGAAGAGTTGGGCAATGATCAACTAGGAAAAGCATGGAATCAAGTAAATATACTCTCCGTACGGAATTATTTGTCTCACAATATTATAATTGAGAAGTAATAATGCAAAAGACAAAATTGAGAAATATTTGTATAATTGGATATATTAAAAAGAGTACATGGAGAGCCTATTTATAGGCTTAGATAATAGAAATCAAAGGGAATCCAGAAGAAATCAAATCAAGCATGCATAATCAAAACAGATATTGAAATAAGTGAAAATATCTTAAATATCTTTAAGAGATATCTAAATATTCTAATATAGCTAACGGTTACTAATGTTTAGTGACAAAAATCCTCCAATACACAACCACATATCAAATGAGAATACTAGATAACAATTTTGGTATTTTTTCAAAAACTCTCGAAAATGAAAATAATTGAAAATAATTACTATATTTTTTGAGAAAGAGACGAAAATTGAGAGAGATAATTATTCAACCACAAACTTTGTTAATAAATAGCAAAACCCCACTTTGTAAATTCAAAAACAAATTATTGAAAAGATACAAATTCATATCTTTTCATCAATTTAACAAATAAAAAATAATTATCACGTACTCATATCTTTTCGATATAGGATAAGGCACCTCTTTATTTGTAGCCACCACTCATATCTTTTATATACATACACATATATACATATATATACATATATACATACATATATATGCAATATATATATATATATAAGATAAGCCGCTTCTTAGTTTGTTTTACAAACAAACTAGGAACAATCTCTCGCTTTGTTTGTAAAACAAAATTACAAAACTAAATGTAAAAAATATACATCCAACATTTTCATAAAATTTAATATACAAACTTTAAGGTCTCTTTTGAGTCAAACCTTTATTTAATGAAAGTATTTTAAAATTCTATAAAAAAAAATTAAAAGTAGCTATAGCTTTAAACTTACTAGTTTAATAATAGATTCATATATATAATGCACATATGGTAACCTCTTGTTTCAACAAAAAGCTCTACAATTTACCCGGCACTATTATGGCCCTACTTATTCCAGTTTCATGGGCTTTCTATAAAAGTAACCATAATTTTCGTAAGAAGCAGCACCGCTTCAAAGCTCATATAGGTAAAATATCTATCATGTTTTTTTTTCTTTTTTTGTTACTAATAAACACATCACACCTCTTTTAGCATCTAGTGTATGTTAATGCAAAGCATTATGTGGCCACTCACAGTTTCTTTAATTGATGTTGCCCATCAACAACGTTGTAATTGAGTTGAAGTCTCTCTCTCTCTCTCTCTCTCTCTCTCTCTCTCTCTCTCGCTTTTCCATGGTTGCCATCAAAATTCAAGTTTGGCCACCGCATATGACCATGGAGCCGAGGTCAACGACCTAAATTGGTGACAAGCATATAGCGGATGCAATGTAAGTAAATTTAACCTAAACATGTTAGTGAGAGATGCTAAGAGTAACAAGTGAATCTTAAGGTTTGTTCGTTTCCCTCAAAACTTCTTATCCTTGGAAAATGTTTCAAAAATTCTATTTAAGTTTATTTGTGATGAAATTAAGTTAAAAAATTTGGTTTTATGGTATTTGACTTTGAGTGAATCCACTAGAAGCAACTTGTATTGTTAAAAATGACATGTAATGATTGACAAAGTAGAGTTGACTTCTTCTTCTTTGTTTATTCAGTATATGATAGACAGGATTTATTGAAAAAACATATGAGACCTGTAGGGAAAAAAATAATTGATGAGAAAGATAGGAAGTAGACACAAAGGGACATCTTCTTCTCACTTGGACGCCCTACAAAAAGTCAAGAAAAATGAATTCTTTCTTATCATGAGGGAAAGTCATGTTCCCAAAAGTATATCAAGAGTGCCAAAACTTAACACAGATGATACTTAAATATTAAAACTTTTAAAAGATACACTTAAATGCCAACTTTGGTAAGGGTAGCTGAAAATCCAGCGTGACTTATTTTTAATATTATAAGTGGTCAACGTGGCTCATCGAAAAGTCTACTCAGCAATGAAAGTGCAAAGCAGCAAGCTTGCCACAGTTGCTGCCCCACCATCGCCAGAAAGGGCTGGCAATAGTGGGCGAGGGTTAGCTGGGGTGGCTAGGCCTTAGCTAGTGGCCAGTGACCCTGGTCAGGGGTTGTGACCTCTGACAAGCTTGCTGCTACATAATGGAGGCATTTAGGCCTCGGATCTAAGGTCCATGGTTGCCATCAAAATTCAAGTTTGGCCACCGCATATGACCAGGAGCCAAGGTCAACGACCTAAATTGGTGACAAGCATATAGCGGATGCAATGTAAGTAAATTTAACCTAAACATGTTAGTGAGAGATGCTAAGAGTAACAAGTGAATCTTAAGGTTTGTTCGTTTCCCTCAAAACTTCTTATCCTTGGAAAATGTTTCAAAAAATTCTATTTAAGGTTATTGGTGATGAAATTAAGTTTAAAAAGTTGGTTTTATGGTATTTGACTTTGAGTGAATCCACTAGAAGCAACTTGTATCGTTAAAAATGACATGTAATGATTGACAAAGTAGAGTTGACTTCTTCTTTGTTTATTCAGTATATGATAGACAGGATTTGTGGAAAAAACATATGAGACCTATAGGGAAAAAAAATTGATGAGAAAGATAGGAAGTAGACACAAAGGGACATCTTCTCACTTGGACGCACTACAAAAAGTCAAGAAAAATGAATTCTTTCTTATGAGGAGGGAAAGTCATGTTCCCAAAAGTATATCAAAAGTGCCAAAACTTGACACAGATAATACTTTCATTGTTGAGTAGACTTTCCGGCGAGCCACGTTGACCACTTATAATATTACAAATAAGTCACGTTGGAGTTTTGGCTACCCTTACCGAAGTTGGCATTTAAGTGTATCTTTTAAAAGTTTGACCAAGGTCGCCGGCCACTAGCTAAGGCCTAGCCACCCCAGCTAACCCTTGCCCACCATTGCCAGCTCTTTTTGGCGATGGTGGGGTAGCAACTGTGGCAAGCTCGCTGCTTTTCTACAACAAGGTTGCTGCCACATAATGGAGGCATTTAGACCTCGGATCTAAGGTCCATGGTTGCCATCAAAATTCAAGTTTGGCCACCGCATATGGTCATGAAGCCGAGGTCAACAACCTAAATTGGTGACAAGCATATAGCAGATGCAATGTAAGTAAATTTAACCTAAACATGTTAGTGAGAGATGCTAAGGGTAACAAGTGAATCTTAAGGTTTGTTTGTTTCCCTCAAAACTTCTTATCCTTGGAAAATGTTTCAAAAAATTCTATTTAAGTTTATTTGTGATGAAATTAAGCTAAAAAAGTTGGTTTTATGGTATTTGACTTTGAGTGAATCCACTAGAGGCAACTCGTATCATTAAAAATGACATGTAATGATTGACAAAGTAGAGTTGACTTCTTCTTTGTTTATTCAATATATGATAGACAGGATTTATGGAAAAAACATATGAGACCTATAGGAAAAAAAATAATAATTGATGAGAAAGATAGGAAGCAGACACAAAGGGACATCTTCTTCTCACTTGGACGCACTACAAAAAGAAGAAAAATGAATTCTTTCTTATCAAGAGGGAAAGTCATGTTCCCAGAAGTATATCAAAAGTGCCAAAACTTGACATAGATGATACTTAAATATTAAAACTTTTAAAAAATACACTTAAATGCCAACTTCGGTAAGGGTAGCCGAAAACCCAACGTGACTTATTTTTAATATTATAAGTGGTCAACGTGGCTCGCCGGAAAGTCTACTCGGCGGTGAAAGTGCAAAACAACATCATTTTGTCCCAAAAGTTATATCATTAAAAATGACATGTAATTTTTTAAATAAATATTAAGGTTGTAGCAAAGCAGCGAGCTTGCCACGGTTGCTGCCCCACCATTGCCAAAAAGGGTTGGCAATGGTGGGCGAGGGTTAGCAGGGGTGGCTAGGCCTTAGTTAGTGGCTGACGACCCTGGTCAACCACTAGCCCTTGCCCCAGATCCAACAACCCTCACTGAATGTGGTGGACGGTTGTGAGCCCACGCCCTAGATCCGGGCGAGGGCCTGTAGGCTCTCTTCGATAGTCGACCAAGGCCACTAGCCAATGGCCAAGGCCCCACAACCCCGACCAACCCTCAATCCACCATCGCCAACCCTTTCCAATGACGGTGGGGCAGCAATAGTGGTGAGGGTCGTAGAAGCCCTCATTGCTTTATCGCAACCCTTGTTTTTTTTTCAAATTTCATTAATATTTATATTTAAAATCAATTTTTAGGGCAAAATGACATCATTTTGAGACAGCTGGCCATGCCAATGCCATGTGGATAATTTTTTTTTAAAAAAATTGTCACCTCAATAGAAAATGTCACTGAAAAATGCTATATCAACATTTTAGCTGGAATTTTTCACCGTTAGCACTTAAGTGTCTATTTTTTTCTCCGATTTTGACACTTAAGTATACATTTTAGAAGTTTTAGCACTTAAATGTCCACAAATACTAAGTTTTGGCACTTGAGGTATTTGGCACTCACCTATCATTTATCAACTAATTTTTTGTCACTCAAATGCTGAAAAGTCTCAAAAAAAATTCAAAAATGGTTTTTCATCAAACAAACCCTAATCACATTTATAAATGCATTTTGTCTTGTACATAAAGGCTGTAAAAAAAATAATGAGAAAAGGAGGGAAAAAGAAGAAGGAGAAGGTAACCTTACAGTTAAAACACCATTTACAAAAATTTTATAAAGTATTGTGATAACTTTATTACAAAAAGTAAGTCATGTATACCGTTATCTAAAAGATACAGTTTCGATGGAGAGAGAGAGAGAGAGAGAGAAAAGTTCTTTTGTGATATCAACAGGACATGACTCAAAAACCAATTATTGTGGGGTCAAACATGCTTTCCCCATATAAACCACCACCTAGATGGACAAATTTTTCAAATTCCAATAATTGCAATTGGAATCAGCTACGCTCCGTCCCAAGGAAGAAAGTAACCTTACACCATTTACAAATCTTTTAAATTCTTGTAATACTTTCAAGGTATGCCCGGTCATCTTGACCACCTCTTCTGCCTTTTATGCCTTGAGAACCCCCGGTCACGAAACACGGAGATTTCTGTTTTGCTTTTGCCTTACCTAATTCATGAAATTAGTAACGTATTCAATGACCGTATAATGTATCTTGTGAAAAAGAAGAGCTCCGGGCCCGAATTTCGGGAATCGAGCTCTTGAAAGAAGTAATGACCACCGAAAGTTGGTGATCACTTGAGGGTTGGTAGCACTTATATATCATGTCACAAATCCTCTCCTATTCAATGTAGGAACCTTGATCCTACCAGGCGGGTAGGATTCCAAAAACTACCATGTAGATATGCTCTAATACCGAGTGCAACAACTAGGCACATTACGTATGGGTCAAGTTTCCAAAAGGAGTAGTTAAGGTGGCGACTATTGAAACGAGATCACATTCACAATTGGCAAAACTATGGTCAATACAACTGGTTGTTAAAGATCACTCTATAAAATCACGCTCGAACTCGTGATCTTGTTAAAATAGGGAAGCACGAGACTACCAAGCCACCCCCATCTGGTGCCACTGCATTACAATGCAATTGGCAAAGAGTCGCTATGCCTGCGCCCATATTCCATCTTTCACTAATTAATCCTATAATATCTATTTTAAAAGTTTAAGCTTTTCATACTTCCTCTCATGTGTGGGTTGGGCTTTGGCCTTGACCTAAAGTGTGGAAATATTTGAATGGGGAAGCAAGGGACTTGGAAAAATTATACTCGGGATCTCCTCACTTTGATACCATGTGAAATTTTGTGAAACCGTTATCTAATATTCTAAAAGTTTAAGCTGAAGGTATAATTTATCATCTAAATATTTCAATAGACCAATTCCTTATATCTACCATAACTTACCTTTGCCTAACTGTACTTTTCCCCCTATTTATCACCTAAATCAAGTGGCGTCAATTATGACGCCACGATCGATTGTACATGTATCGCATACGGACTCCACCCAGGCCGTGGCAATCATGGCATTTTGGACGGTGAGCCGTGGTCCATCGCTCGTCGTGGCCGGTGGGAGAACCGCTCACATGGTGGGAGACTCTGAGGTTCCTCCACTACGGAGTCACAGGGCACCCAGTGGCGAGGATTTAGCGAGTGCTTCCGAGACACGGCGATGCCCGCGTAACGCCATCCGAGGAACGATTGGCGTCCGATGTTCGATCGTCCGGGAATCGTGCAAGTATGCCACGCGACAGTAGCGTGTAACGAGAATCAAACACCACTTGGCCCTCCCTGGTGTGTGCCCCTACAGCACTATGAGATCGAGAGATCGGGAGGTAAAGAGAGAGGGAGAGATATCGTCATGATAGAACGTGTTGAAAATGGAGCCTGCGCATTGTGAGATCCGGTGACAAGCTTTGGTTGATGGCCCGTCATGCCCGTGACTTTGTTGAAATTTGAGCACGAGGTACACGGAATGGTACTCAGAATGAGGGATGCTGGAGAATTCCTGTTTGCCCCTTGGTTTTCTTTCGTTATTTCTTACACGTATCCCTAGACTCTTAAAAGTCTATGGAAGATGTGCTATCTAAACTTAGGATCCGTTCGTTTTCCGAAAAATTAACAATTTTCGGAAAATATTTTTTCAGAGGTCATTTTCCAGAAAAATGACAATATTTTATGGTATTCAATTAAAATCTGAAAATATTTCGGAAAATATTTTCCATAAGGAAAATATTTTCTAAAACTTCACCACTTAGACATATATCACTTACCGATTTATAAATCCATCAAATATGAACTTGTCTTTAAATCCAGGCAAACTTGCTTCATATCTTCGTTCTCTCATTGTCATCAAATGTTCATCTACTCTAAAAAATGTCCGTATGGATTTTTCAAAAAAAAAAAAAAACAAACAAACAAACAAAAGAGAAAAGAATCAAAGCATGTACAGCCCTAATGAGAATCTTCCAGTTGAGTAACATGTTCTCCACATGTGTCTTTTGTGTTCTAATAAAAAAAAAAAAAAAAAAAAAAGCAAAACATGTAGAGTCATTTACTTGAGTAATGTATAATTACGGGGTAAAGTATATAAAGAAAATGATAAGCAAGAGTATAGAGCGCGAGCTTGAGATCGACGAACTTGAGGTTCGCTTGGCAATAGCCGACTACTAGCCAAGAAAGAAGAAGATGGGAAACAAAGAAAAGAAAAAGGAAAAGAAAAGAAAAGAAAAAGGAAATTAAAAATAATTTGAATTAAAAAAGAAAAGAAGAAGAAGAAGAAAGGGGAGGAGGAAGTAAGGATTTGTAGGGGTGTGAGATAAGAGAGATCAAATGAGGAAAATAAATGTTTTCCACTTTTTAAAAGTGGAAAACATTTCCCCCTAATCTAGAAGACTTTTTTCCTTTAATGATAAACATTTTTTTTTAGGGGAATTCATTTTCCGTGAAATGAGAACGCCGAAAAATCCAAAAAACGTTTTCCAGAAATTATTTTCCGCGAAATAAACGAAAGCTTATTAAAAGACAACCTATTCAATCTTAAACATTTCAATTATGTCAATTTAATTCTAAGCCTTTTTAGATTTTGTCAATTTAGTCGGGAAAAGTACCAAAAAATTCCTAAATATGTTGTATTAGTGCTAATGTAGTCTTAAACCTTTCAATTGGATCAATTTAATCATAAATGTTTTTATATTAGTACCAATTGGGTCCATCCAACCAATTAATGCCAAAAATCATTGATATGAATGTCAATTGTTCTATTTGACACAACCGACATTAACATAGACTTTTTTTTTTTTTATTCTTTTTGGTTTTTTATTAGTTTTTATTAATTTTTCTATTCTTTTTCTTCTCTTTCCTTTTCTTTTCTTTTTTTTTTCAACTATTGAGGGCCAGCAGGGGCCATTGGCCAGCCGAGGCTCAATGCCCCTATGCCCCCAACCATAAGGCAGGGGCTCATGGCCCTTGCTCACATTTGGGCAAGGCTTGCAAGCCCTCACCCAATGGCTCACGACCTCTTGCTAGCCATTAATAGTTGAAAAAAATAAGAAAAGGAACGAAAAAATTAGTGAATTATTTGAAATATTTTTAAAAAAACATATCCATGTCAACGCCAGTCATACCACTTAGGACACATTCACGTTAGTAATTTCTAACCTAAATTGATTAAATGAACTCGATACCAATATAAATAAATTTAGGACTAAATTGATTCAATTGAAAAGTTTAGATTTGAATTAGTACCGATACAATAGATTTAAGACTTTTTAGTACTTTTTTCCAATTTAGTCCTAAACTTACAATTTCAATAATTAGCTGAAATGACTAGATTGACATATCATCAAAATACTTAGAACAAAATTGGCATATTGACAAAAAAATTAGAACTAAATTGATACAATTAAAAAGTTTATGACTAAATAAAATAGGTTTAGAACTTGTTAAATAATCTTAGCAAACTAGGATGTTTGCAGGAATTATCTATACTTGGCTGTATAGTTTCAACTAAAGGAAATCGCACTCAAAGAGAGAAGAAAAGCACGTTTAACAAGCCTTCCGCTGCTTGCTTGGCATCGGCCAATTGGCGGCCGATTTGCACATTTCCTCTGTGTCTCAAAGGAACCCCTTATGGGTAGATCGATCGATAAACAAGGCAGGCAGGCAGGAAGAGGCTCCAATAAGGAAAAGGCTTAGGCTTTCCTCGCTAAAGACCGCTTTTCGCTTCAAGTGCTGCTCTACTTCGCTTAGGTAGGATGACGAATTTATCTCCTGGTCCTGTCGAACCAGATATTTAAAAACCTGTTAAAAAGATCACCAAACACTTATCTGTTCCATATATGGCACTTTCCTCGTTATTATGTCATGAGTTCTACCAGTCAATAACGAACTCCAACCATCCACCGGCGACGTCATCCTGAAGAAAGAACACAACTTTCAATCTACTTATTAGAAACATAAACAGAGTCTTCTGGTGTCCACATATCTTTCATCTTCCCAGTCTAGAGAGTCTCTCCTTTTACGGTGTGGCTGTGCTCATAAGTGCAAAGTACCAAGGATCAATTTTGCGCACTGCCACTCTTAATATCGTCTTGGTGGAAACCATGCTAGATAACATCCGACATCCTCATTCTATAACACAATCAACTGACTCGTGGAAAAGGTAAACGGCCCCTATTGTTTTGCCTGATGTATCCGTAGTTCAAGCCAACATATCCAACTTGAATATCTAATCAAGCATTTGCTCCTACCGCACACACCTTCAAGATCTCTCAGCTGAAACGTACCAATGTCTTGTTTCGGACGAAGGGTTCGATGCCTAACAGTACTACGAATGTGCACTGAGTAATCAGTGAAATGGTTTTAATAGAATTGCTAGCCACGCAAGTCAGAGACTTCATCTCCCGATAAACAATCAAAAGGACCCTAAAACCTGTTAGGCTGATGGGATGAATCTCTTCGCAATTTATTGCCTCACAAATCAGGATATTGGCTATTTATTACAGAAATTATGTACTCGTACAACGTGCATCATAAAAGAATGGCCACGTCATGTACCTTTTTGTCTTCTCTGGTTATTTACGTGTTCTAGCTCTCTCAGCTGTTCTTTTAGTCGTGCATGTTCCCAACGCATCCTCTCAATCCTAGCTTCAACCATGGTCATTTCGTCCTTAAGATGGTATAATCGTTTCTCCAACCAGGCGACTGCTTCAGGAGATCTTTCACCCGCTCCACTGCCCAAGCCACCAAGGTAGTCCGCTTGAGAAATGATATGGACATTTTGTGGCCTGGATAGGAGCAGAACTATGCTAACCTGCATCGTGTATACCACACATTGGTGAGTATCTCACTAATAATCGACCAAAATTTCTGCAATCTACCTGCCAGATAGCAAGAGGCAAGAGCTCATATTCTTAAAAATATATAATTGCCGAAAATTTAGCAAATACAGATCAGTTCTATGAGAAGTACAATAGGGGAAGGTGTAGTAGTGATGGAGAAAAAACCATGTGAAGTGCTGATGTAGAACCCGCATTATTAAGAATTACAAAACACAAAAGAGCACAAGTAAACTATAAAAAAAAATATAGATACCATGAACTCGCTGCATTTACACTTTCAAGCAAGAATTGTCGTACAACAGCTACAATAAGCACATGCATGCGTGCGTATGTCCATACATACATACGTATGTATGTATGTATGTATGTATGTATGTATGTATGTCATATAACAGATGAGCTGGCCATCAACTTTTATGATTCTTGGCTAAAAAGGGAGTCTCCTTTTATGGTTGACTAGTGAGCTCCGATGTCTTAAGAGCAACTACAGCAATCAAACTCATACCTGGTTGTCAACTGTTGTTTTTTTTTTCCTAAATTTCTCTGCTTTATCCTACGTAAATTTAGCTAAAAGGTCTAAGTGTGACTATCTGAGAATTTATGCAATTAACCATAAGTAACATACGTTGAGGTTGCACCAGGGGGTCAAAAGCCTTTTATCTTGAGAACAGAACAGGTTATCGCAAAGGCACAGGTGATTTCTTTCCGACATCTTCAATATATGCATACCATCATGTGGGAAAGAGTAATCAAGGCTTATCACATGGCTATTGTTTAAAAAGAAAAATCATGTTACCACATTTAATGCTCTTCTAAAGATGACACTAAATGTAGGTAATCACACAGTTATTCTAAAAAATTATAAAGTTTAGCACAATTTAATAATCTGGCAAAGAAATTACATAACACTGTCCGACAATAACAGCCCATACTGCAGCTTAGAATCAGATGATGCAGATTCTATATTCCTTCTAAGGATACAGCCTAATACAAAAATAAAAGGAAACAATGTATACAGTCTACTTCAATGACAACAAAACTTGCAAATAATGTGAACAGAAAAATATGCTTATATATAATAATACCAACAGAATGCTCGGTAATAATATCCTATGAAGCACTTTTTTCATTAAATATGGTGCCTTCAGCTTTTAAGTAAAAGTTACAGGATGGAAAGCCTACCTGCATTAAAAGAATCATAGCGAAAATTACGGCTACAAGTAGTGGAAAATTGGTTTGGCTTCTCATGTTAGACAAGAATTTCACCAGAGTTTCTCTCAGCACAGAAAGCATAGTGGCACTGTCAATCCGATTTCCATGAGAAAAGCTGGCTTCATTCTGTTGAACATTTGTGGAATCAGACATCTTTGGCGTCCTTGAACTGTCAGTTATCTCAGTAGACACCTCTGCAACATTCCCAATATTTTCTTTTGATTCTAGACTCGCTCCCCATTCTGAATCAAGTTACACTCAGAAGCTCTATCTGCTTTAATTGTCAACATGGGTAACACATTGAATAAAGACACAAGTAACAACATGAACAAAAGTGCAAACTAATAAAACGACTTAAGAAATCCATCACCCATGCAAGCCAATCAGAAAATTTTCCTAAGGCATCATTCTGCCAAGCAATTCAACTTGGGCAATATGTGGTCAATTCAAGTATTTTGCAAGTAAAGCTAAATGAATGTGCAAAACTAGATCTGCTAGCAAAGGATAATCACTCATAGAGTGATTCATTACCTTCTTGTTTTTCAAGATTTCTCTCCTTCAGTAATTCATGGGCCTAAAAACACAGTAAACACTAACAGATCACTGATACAGTCTAATCTAACCCAAACAAAATAGGAAGAACAATGAAAATGTATCGTGATACCATATCCACCCAAATTGCATAAACTTCCCGGCATTCCTCCAATGTAGACTGCACAATTTTTCCTGAAAAGATGCAGACGGACCGGATCAACCATGGAGAAAAAGCAAGCAAGATTCAAATCAACATTAGCATAAGGTGAATCTATGCCTGCAAATTCAAATTCTTACTAAAACTCGTCATCTATCTTATCAGCAAAAGTTCACCAAAATGTACCAAAAGCTGCCTATCCAGGAAAAACACTCAATTATAGAAAGTCAATCATTTATGAAACAAACAACAATGGTCAACCAATCAATTAGCATTATGAAAAGGCATATATTCATTTTCCATTAAGTAGCAATCCAGATTTTCCAAAAGGATTGCCCGCCATCTCTTATGAGCATCAAGGAAACCGTAATTTTATCTCAAGAGGGAAATTATCCATACTTGATATAACAATCAAATAGTCAATAATTGGATACCAAACAAGACTCTGAAAGATGTACTTAAATCCCGTTACAACTTCTCAACAATGGAAAAAGTTTCTACCCCTTTTTCCATGAAGCTAAGAACAAAACCAATAGCAAAAGCTTCTATCGCATTTTTAAACAAGCTTTAATCATAATATGCTGAGACACGTAAAGAGAATGCAGCAGACAAACAAGTTCCATAAGATAGATAAAAATAAAAAACATTTCCTTTTCTCATTTTCTTTTTACAATTAAGGGCGAAATATTGCCTTCACCAAGTATAGTAGTTATCCATGCGTCACACATGATGATCTGGCAAGCTGAATATAAAAGACTAGGGAAAAGGCAAACCTCTAAACATGGTTTTTTCTTTACAAAAGCCACATTAACATATACACACAAGCTGCAACATTGTTTTGATTCATCACCATCTCTTCTGACGTGCCATAGTCCCTGAGTACATAGAGGATCAACCAGAAAAAATGAGCTGTGGAACACACTTCACAATTCAAATCTACCAGATGAGAGAAGAAAATTAATCTTTTCAAAGACTAAGTTCAACAGATGTAAACACGTGAAGTAGCCCCACAGAGAGCATGCCAATGTGCATGGTCATGTATAACTAACTTGCACATGAACGGATGCACATATATGCGTACATGTACCTTACTTATATATGTCCAATTAACTTCAATAAGCATGAAAATATACATGCCTCCTTTCTACTACAAATCCAATGTGACAACTAGCCCTCCTTCCCTTCCACTATTGCATCCACACAGGAAGCAAAGTGACTTTGATTGTGCTACCAATAATTTCTAAAAACCAGTACAACAAGCCACAGAAACAACTAAAGTTAACTTCTCAGCATGATGATGGCTACCTCCACCCGAAAATAATCTCCATATGGTACGTCGTTGATTTCTTGTGATGTCTCAATGACCAAATGACTGGCAAAAGCAAAAGCAAGAATGTCAAGAAGTAGGCATAGAAACATAACTAGAAACACAAATTATGTCACTGAAAGTTATTCCACAATAATAAACCTCCAATAAAGAATCAAATTAGTCAAGAATAGAATTGAAAAATATCATGCAATAAGCACATACGAAAACAAATGCAAGCAAATGAGGTAGCATACCTCTGAAGTGGTGTGTGGTTGAAATTGTAGTTATGCATCTCGATCTTGACTATACATTTGATTGGTAAATTTACTCATATCAGGGGAAAAAAATATGCAGCCATCCACTTGGTTGGCAGTGGTCTTAATGATTAAAGGTAAGAAATTTAAAATTAGTCTTCCTAGCCCAAAAGGTTAGGCAGAATATCAAAAATGGTACTTGAAATTGTAGCCATGTCAGTATAAGCTCATCAAAGATCTCCCTGTCAATCAGATATCTAGAAAGCAAGAAAGAGTTTTTGCACAGCTCAATTAAACAAAAAAAAAAAATGTGACAAAATAATACCAAAACCACAGACCATCATATGTTACAGAAGGGCCATTTACATGGTAAGAAAATATATTTCAGCAACCTGTTCCTATATACTCGAAATTTCTGCACTTCCTGGCAGCTACCAAATCTTGCCCCTTAGCAGAAAACAAAGGAAACTAAATAAGATATATGTGCATCCATCTTTAAATGTACAAAATGGATAAAATTATTCAAAACTTGAAGCATGACCGATACAAAT
This sequence comes from Eucalyptus victrix, assembly GCA_016097545.1. Lineage (NCBI taxonomy): Eukaryota > Viridiplantae > Streptophyta > Magnoliopsida > Myrtales > Myrtaceae > Eucalyptus > Eucalyptus victrix. The sequence continues at coordinate 25,947,811 of CM027839.1, read as the reverse complement.
CAGGTGAATCACACTCATACCAAAATATATCTTGATAGGATGTTGAAAAGACACCTCACGAGCATGCCCAAACTGATCATGCGGTTGCCAAGGAGAGCACTTGATCTCTGAAAGACGTAGCAATAGCGAATTCGACAAAATGAAACTTTTGATGATGCAGCCCAAAATTGAACACTAGGTGAAAGTACATAAATACAGAGACCATATAGTCATACCTTTGTCTCCACATTTTCTATGAAATGACTCAATAAACTGTACAGCGTCATTCGAGAAAAACAGGTTAAAGAACTGCTCCACCTTTACCTGCACATCAAACATACCATGGTTAGAAAAAACTGAATCAAAATCAGACAATGCCCAAAAAATGTTATAATAAGTCAATAATGATGGCCACTTCAGAAAAAGGAATCCTTTTCAAACTGAGAACTCCATAAGGAGGAAAGATAACTACCGGGAACTTGGATTCTGCAACCTTTGTCTGGTAATCGGGTACTGCATGTGAAGCTCCAAGGTCAGAAAATAATACATGATACAGTCACCATAAAAATAAAAGAACAATTCTAGTTGAGCTGTGTGTCCAGTAGGCAATAATTGACCTTGTGAACCATCACACACATCCTAGTACAATCTCCTCTACCTAAAGAAGCAAGCTACTCTTGCAATTCCAGCACCCACCTTAGGCATCCCCTACCGTCTGAAATAAATCGCTTCTCCAAAAACAGTCAAGCATTTGATGGAATAAGAGAAGATTCAAATACATGGTCAATCCAAGTATCAACTTCCTCTTATGTAAACAATAAAACAATCAATTTTCAGAATCCATTTAAAGGAAAAACAGATTTTCAAAATTTTCTGGCCTTGAACTACTTTTCCAAAAAAAATAAATAAGCGCACCATATATGCCATTACCTAAAAGAACACACAGCAAGCAAGCAATCCAGCCAAACTAAGATCATGTTTACTAAAGCACGGACATGCAGTATCCTTAAATCCATGAAGAACCATCCAACCGTCCAGCCAAAATGCCATGTATGATTCGCTAATGCCAAGACACCACATTGCCAGATCTTGAGAATCATCATGAAGCGGGAACAACATAAATACTTAAGAGTAAACTCTAATTCCACTTGCATTCTGGATAATCCAAGGCACAACCAAACCTATCCAAATTAACCTTTGCATCCCACTTCTCTTTCTTGGTAAAGGACAGCCCAAACTAAAGTACGACTAAAGTACAATACTCAAGAATATTTGGAGGAAACCAACCATGAGAATTTTATTAATTGTCCTTTTGAGTCCATGAGAAAGACAACAGAGGAAACTAACATACGAAGAATCTTTAAGGTTCTTAGTAACCAGAAAGAAATTTTAAGATTGTCAATCTGGACAACAAGTTTTGATGATTCCATATCAGTTAACTGCTCTATGAATTTCATTCTGTCGAACCCAACTTGATATTGTCGAACGAAGCAAGGAAAGCCTCATAAATCAACCTAAGTTGAAAATCTATAAGAGGTTCACCTTCTGGTGCAGAACAGAAAAAAAGAAAAACACTGATTAGTTGATACTACTAGGTATGAAATTCTTCAGTCGACTCCCAAAAGCACAGGAAAAATGAAAAGATGAGAACAATGTGTATCTGAAAAGGTTAGTCAACAATCAGCAAGCAGAACTTATTATTGAAGGCTATCTAAACTGGTTAAGCAGAAACTCAAGATGTTAAACATGACTTCATGGTACCGAATCATGTCAAAGAGATACTGAATCTTGAGTGAAACTCAAGATGTTAAGCATGACTTCATGGTACCGAATCATGTCAAAGAGATACTGAATCTTGAGTGAAAAAGAGTAAGAACTAGAAAGAAAGACATATATGCAAATCCTACAAAAGAAAATAACACTTAATGGGGTGCATTAGCACAAAAGGATCCATGTAAATAACGACAACTCATGAAAAGACTTATCAGTTGTTGTCAATGCTTTATTAATTGGCAAAGTCGATGCTGTGGGTCAGGTACTTGGGTAGAAAGACATGTAGATGCTGAAGCCACAACCTCCCAGACAAAGAAAGAAAAGGCTAGTCGAAGAAAAGGCTGAAGCCACACCCTCCCCGCTTTAACAAACCAGCATTCATATAATCTCATCGCAAAGGATAGTTGAAGCAAGAAAATCAACCCGTCCAATTCAAGGTTAGAAAGTACGAAGTTGAAGGTTGATTCATTGCAAAGCTTGGGTTCACTCAGAGAGACCTCATCAACCATAAGAAGAGGTTCATTACCTCATTGAATTGACAAATATGTCAATCCATCTACTCATTTAAATGTAACATTGATTCGGATAATGATCCACCTCTCTCAAAAGCCACCTTTTACCAAACAGACTCTACTAGTCATAGAAACTCTTGATGTCCATACTAATGTTATAAGCAACCTAGATGGCCAATAAGCTTGACCAAATTTTTTCTTCAACACCTACCAAAGAGGACTTCTTTCAACCAGCATTAAGATGAGGTATAGGATTCAAATTCTTAAGACTTTGTTGATGCAAAAAGATGCTTTCTGAACAAGTCAGTAAACAGCGACAGGGGAAAAAGTCAGGAGCAACTAACTCTTTGGCGCATCATAATCTTCCACCTTCCATGACCAAGTCTTTTCTGAAGATGAAGAATTACAGTCTGGAGAACAAACTGGAATAGGTGTGGAGTCATTCTCTTCAGTATCTTGGAATTCTGAAACTGTTGCAGATGCATTATCATCTTCCACATTGGGCGCAATAACAGTATCAACAATAGGAAAATCAACATTCCTGATTCATATGCATGTCACATTAGATACACTTCAGGAATAACGCTAGAATCTAAGTCAGACAGGACATAAAATTACCCATTGCTTATGTCCATATCATCAAGGCATTTTGAGCTTCTCACTGAATCAGATTCAGATCCATTTTCCTGGAAGCTTAACTCAGACGTACATGCCTGTGATCAGTGAATTATAACTACATGGTCAAAATAACTATCTGACATTCATCCTCTTCTTTCTAAGCAGACAGCTGACAAAATAACCAAATAGAGCTCCGTTTACACTTCCAGATATCCCAAAGTATGTACACTGTTGGCCCATGTAATATTTGATACAATAAATTGGCGAATTGCAAGTGGGTATGGACTAATTGAAGACATTAAAATTGGTTGTGATGATTTGTAGTAGACTCCTACTAAATGCATGAGACCCCTTATATAAAACCCACTTAAAATTCATCGACTCACTTCATAAACCACTCTCTTAAACCAATCTCAATATCTTTAGCATTACTCTTTCAACTGATCTCGATCATCTATAGCTTTGATCAAAAAAAAAAAATTTATCTACAGCATTACTCTTGGATAATATTTTCCCTCAGCGATTGTTGCACATCATATATGCACTTCTTCTCATTCTTCTTTTGTATTAATGAAGGTAGGAAAGGGAAGCATTGAAAAAAGCCGTGAAATTTGAATCTAGACGATTCCCTCAAGATTGACCAACCAAACTAGGTGAAAAAGTAAATCACCTGCTTCTCAATGGCTACCCTGAAGTCACCACCATGTTGCATCCATCCATCATTAATCAGCTTAAAGGCCTCATCACGGGACAGGAAAGATGCAAAGAAGTACTGCAAAATTATTTTTGAAAAATCGAAGACTTATGATGTAGGAAAACTGGAAAAACAGAAAGACCACAAGAAAAGGTGTGGCTCCCATTGCATACTTGTGAGCAAAGAAATGAAATTACAAAAATCGAGACTACCTTTTTCCCTCCAGCAAATATTTCAATTGCATTGGGGAAGATACCTGCGGTCTTCGCTCTTTTTACACTTGTAATGTCTCCGAAATGTATTATTTTCTGAAGCATAAACAGTTTGAAAAGTTTAAGACTACTTAAAGTAGAAAGAATAAAATCACATAGAAGGATCTACTGTTGCTCACTGACAACAGATATTCATTAAAAAAAGAAAAAATAAAATAAAAAATAAAAGAATAAAAAAAGGGGGGAGAGAGAGAGAGAGAGAGAGGAGGAGAAGAAGACACACACACACACACACACACACAGCAATTGACAAGAAGCGAGTCTTCATTCCAAAATCAAACAAAAGGATATTGGCTCATAAAGAATTCCCCATAGAGCTACAAAATGGTTTTATGACAGACAACCATCATGAACCAAGCGAGCATGATCATATTGGGAAATCACAAATAACTTATGAAAACTCGGAATATTCAAGCGCTACGTATTTGACAAAATGGAGGTGCTGCATAGAGATATGTTTTCTAGGATAGTCTAGTGATGATGGGTATTTGATACTACAAGGTCATCAATATCCTGTAACACCCGATATAAAAAAAAGAATTACAAACGTGCAATAAGTGAGAATTCTCATCACAAAAACCACAGTGCTAAAATATTGTAAGCAGATCAGTTCAACAGCATACCTTTGTTTCAAAACCAAATATGTTGGAATAGAAGCAGAGATAGTGCACGAACAGGTACATATGACCCTGCAACAGCAGAAAAATCAAGTTGACAAGATGGAAAATGTTAATCTTTACAAGAGTCCAAATAAACCAGCATCAACAGAATACATGCCAAACATAAAATCAGGACGGTCAATTAACTGATGCCAGTATCATAGGAAAACAGATGAGAATAACTAGATCTCAAGGGAGGACCTATAGATAAGAAGTAGTCACACCTGGATAAGTATATTCTCCTGGCATGCACAATTAAAATCCTGAACAAGGACCTGCATTGGAAAGTTAAAGAGAATGAGGGTCTATAGGTAGAACTCTAATCTTAAATGCCTACAAATAAAATACTGAGAAAAGTTATCAATAATCTCTACCAAAATGACTGGCTTTATTGAAGGACCAAAGAACGTTCATTACTAAATAAACAAAATACAATGGTACACGATGGAAGGGACGGCACTGAAATTCTTCTCGAGCTTCTAATCAACAATAATGCATCTATGATATTCAATATTTGTCCACATGAGAAGGAGATGAAATTATGACTTTGAACTCAGATAATTTGCATGATCCAGATTAAAGCTGGATTGTAACACAATGAGTGGAAATTAAAAGATTCTACCATTACATCCATACCAAGCAGCCTTCTAGGTCAATTACTCTTAAGCCTCATCTAATCAATAATGGTGGTTCCCCACCAAGACAAACACAAGCCATCAAACTCCATCAATCTTGACTCCTAAATCTTTTCCTACTAATCCATCATTTCAACTCCTGTGGACTTTGCAATTTGTAAGTTTGGCAACAAGTTTCTGGAAATCTCAATATGAAAACAATAGCCACATAACAACTTTGCAATCAGTTCTCCAGTTTGATTGAAAATGTCGATGGACAGAATTGGAGATTTCAAGGACCAAACAGACCTTAGATTGCACATGTGAGTAGTAAGCTCCTTCATAAGATAAAGAAGCAGCACTAATCACAAAGCATATCAAAATTTAAGAATCAGATAACCATCACGTGAATAACTTATAGAGAAGCATAAGAGCAAAATCAGTACAAAGGAAGATGCACATCTTATCAGCATGAATATACCGACTTGCTCAGTAGCTTCAGTGATATTGCAATTTCATTGCAACACATAACACAAGCTCCAGAACTCGCACACAATAATTTAAGTAAGCATGGAATATCCAAGAAAGCATATGGGAATAACTTTCATAAAAAAAGAAAATCCCCAAGATAAATACGTGCAGCAGCACCAGCACTTGATTGAAAGTTATGCAACAAGCCCCAGCAGGGTGTCCCTCTCCTTTTTTCCCCCATTCAAAAAAGATGAAAAACCCCAGTCAAATTCTTAAGCAAGTCTTGGCAAAGAGAACGACGATAAAACCTCTACAAGGATGCGATAGACAGATTAGGTGATCTGAACACATTTAGCCACTTACTTCCTCAGGTGGAAGTCTGAACAGTTGCCGGTACTCTTCGCTCCTCTGTGATGCTGCATTCTGTGACAACAAAAGCACAATAACCACAAAAGAAGAGGCACATTCTACATAGCTCCTCCCAATCACCCCCCCAAAAAAGGGCTTTGAGCAGAACTCACGGATAGCAGTTGTGCATCATCAATCTTATAAAACCAAAAGTACGTCCCTAACAGTAAAAAAAGCGGGTTGTGGCAATTAAGCGCGGAGATGATCCTAAAAAGCTGATCGCAGAATTGAGCTTAGAGATGATCCTAAACCGATTACGGCGATTAACCGTTAGGTATTGCTGAATTTCCACGTGACGTCGACCTTCGCATTGTAGACTGCCGAATTCCCCGAATCATCGTAAAAACTCAAACTTCAAATTGTAGTGAAACAGTTCCGACTCACACGTTCGAACTCCAAAGTGGAGACTGGACAGTCAATGGCCTACCGACCGTCCCCCTAACGGCGATCGACAAACACGCACTCCACTTCCGAAACTCGGAAACTGGCGAAGAAAGATAACAAAAACCAGGTCGCAATTCGCGTGCCGGGGGGGGGGGGCCGAACCTGGATTTCGGCGTCCCTCTGAGCGGCGGCGGGGGAGGAGTAGCTCGACGGATCCCACCGATCGGGCGACTCGTTCGCGCCGGAGGCGGAGGCGACGGCGACGGCGTCAGAGAGCGATCGGCCGCCGCCGCCGCCGACGCCGCCGAGGAGGAGGACATCGTCATCGGAGGATGCGGCGGCGGGGGGACGGCGGCGTCCATGACTTCGACGGTGGCGGCGCTCGAGGGAGACGCGACCGCCATGGCAGGGGCACGGACGGGGAGAGAGAGAGAGATCTGCGGCGGCGGCGGCGGCGGATGGCGGCGGCGGCGGCGGCGGATGGCGGCGGCGGATGTTCGGACGGAGGCGGTGCGGGGAGGACGGAAGGGGGAGGGGTAGCGTGAAGAGCAAAGGAAAGGGACGGGGGTGGGTGGTTCGTTGGTTGGGGGAGTGCGGAAACGAAACGAAACGAAATGAATCTTCTTTTTCTTTTTTGTTTTTCCCGTTCGGCAACGGCAGGGACGAGTCGGTTTCGAGCCGACTCGAGGAGTTGAAGTCGGAGTTGAGTACACGTGATCGGTGGGTGAAGCGGCGTGGGGCCTGCAGGTTTGACTTGGAATTTCCCGAGCCGAATTCTTTTTTCCCCTTTTTCTTTTTTCTGCTTGTTCTCTTTTCTTTTTGTCAGGCGCCGGAGACGTGGCTCAAGACTCAAGAGACGGCATTGGGATTTCAATGCCCAAGCATGGAGTTTTATGGCCACGTGTCAATATCGAGTCCTATTTAGAAAAATAATCTCCTCCTCTTTTAAAAAGGAAATTATTTTCTTGAATTTTTTCGTTTTTAGTCAAAGTAACATTTCATTTATTTTCATTAAAAAACTAAGAAAGAACTAACAAGATGAATCATCGAACAAGATTAATAGTCCGTATTCAACGAGCAAATCTGTGACTTTTTGAGAAGAAAATAGATTGAATCCGTTTACTATAATACTAACACATCGAGAACCCCATTTGTTAATACAGCTTTACCATAAGTTTGGTATTCTCAACCTCATCGTTGTTCGGAGTAACAAAGTTGAACGAGCACAGATTTGACTATTGTGAGTGCAAAACCTTCACAGAACTCCTCCAATCTGCTTCAAAACTAGATCGGCACACCAACAAAAATTGAGGGAAGAGAAATCCCGAAATCATACCACAAAAATCCTCAAATCTAAACTAGATTCAGATAGAAACTTCGATGAATTTAGAGAGAAACATCTAAATTTACATTAAATATTAAAAAAAACTCATTAAAATAGGAGGAAAGTAAGAAAAAGAAAATAGAGAACCAAATCAGCTATAGAAAAAGGAAAAAGGGTGGAGAGGGGGAGATAGAGAGAGATTTAGTTCAAACGCTCGCATTCGTGGAGTTTGAAAATGAAAGCTTGGTGAATGTGAGAGGGAGAGGAAGATACACTACCCTCTCCATATTGACTATGTTATTTTCGTAAGTTTAAGTATAGATATTCTACTTATTAAGAAAATATTTTCGGTTGATTCATTTTTCGAAGCAACCTAAACATTAGAAAATGAGGGAAATATTTTCTATGAAACAAACAAAACCTTCTAAACAGATGAATCCATATTGGGGGGAGATTATGTTTACCATTACACAAACATAGCATGAATTTTGACCTGAATTTGAATCTCGACACGGCATGAAAAGCTTCATCTCCACATCTTGATTGTTGTGATAAAAGAATCGATATTATTATCTCTCGCTTTCCTTTCGTCATCATGCTTCATCTCCACATCTTGATTGTTGTGATAAAAGAAAAAATTTTGAGCAACTTAAATCTCGAAAGAGGAAGCACGCGTCCCCTCGCACAAGTCTCGGTCAAATGGAGGAATTTCTAAGGCGAGTTATTTTCTACTTTTTTTTGGGCTTAGAAGGAGTTAGGCAAGAGCACCAAGTCCTGTGGTAGGGGCTCGGGCATTGGAGACCTAGTCCTGGATACCAACAACCAGTGTTGGGATTTTCACGCCCGAGCTTGGTGTTTTGGGTCCAAGTTTCAATATTTAGTAATATATTGAAAGTTGATTTCTGATTTTTTTAAAGGGGAAGTCATTTTCCTAATTTTTTTTTTTTGTCAAAGTAACGTGTCATTCATTTCAATGGAAATACAAGAGAAAAACCACGTAGTCCAATTGTAAATCAAGACAAATCCTAGACAATTTTAAAACAAAACAAGCTTTAGAGACCAAGATGAATCATAAGAATAAGATTAAAGGTCACATGTTCAAAAAGTAGATCGGTGACTCTTTCAGACCAAAATCGACAACCGATCACCAATCTTCATTAATCAAACCACATCAAGAACTTCAACCGTGAGTGTGGCTTATCTTAATACTATCGTTGTTTAGAGTAACAAGATTAAATGAGCACAAATTTGACTCTTGTGTGAAAGTAAAATCTTCACAAGGCTTCTCTAATGGGAAAATTACCAAAAAAGTCATAAATCTATTGACAATTGTACCAATTCAATACTAAACCTTTTTTATTTGCCAATTTAGTCCTAAACATTTTATTTTTGTTCTAGTTTAGTCCATCCGGCCATGCATCGTCGGAAAAGTCTGATGTGGCAACATAGTCAATGCCAGTTGGTGTTGTCGGCACTGACATGGCATCGGAGAGCAAAACGTCACCATTTTGCTTTAAAAATAAAAAATAAAAACCAAAAAGAAAAGGCAAAAGAGAAAAGGTCATGGGATTGGCTGGGTTCTTTCCCAAAATCAAGCGAGGAACCCTAAATTGAGAGGATCTTCCCCCGATTCATGGTTGCCCAACATTGATTCTTGGCGTATGCCTTTGTTCAACACCTCCATCCTAACCCTTCAGTCGATGCTTGCCCAACGCCTCCATTCGACTCTTCCGTCCAACCCCTCCGGTTGACGCTCACCTAACGTCTCCATCCAACATGAGCATTAGCCCGACGCCTCCGTTCGATGCTCGGCCTGACTTTTCCATTCGATGTGAGCATCGGCCCAACACCTCCATCCGACGCTCGCCCAACGCCTCCATCAGACACTTGCTCAAATTCTCTTGGCGCTTGCTTGATGTTCACTCAATGCCTTCATCGTCTTCTTGAAATTGTGGTACTTTATATTTATGTTGAGGCTTTCACCATCTTGATTTCACTTGAATTTTATTTTAAATTATGTTGACATGGGTTTGTTGTAGTATTGGGTTTGTGATTGTTGAACTGGTTCATTTGAAATGGCTAGGAAAATTGCTAACATGGGTTTGTGGATAGTCTCATGGAGAATATCTCGTATTGCTAAAATTTTTGGTATTATTGCTGCCTTTGGCTTACTTGGGAAAAACATACTACTTTGAGTTGCTGCCTCTAGTTTAGATTAACAAAGTTTGTTAAGTATATGGAATTCCTAATATATTCCTCATTCGATTTCCCAAAGCTCATCTGGATCACCTAAATCTCACAGCAATTGCAGCAATTTTGGCCTACCTTTATTTTGGATTTTATGTTATACTTGGAGGGATTTTGTATAGATCATTCATGAGCACATAAAATTTTTTTCAGGAATCAAACTGAATATAATATGCATATCCTGGATTGTAACTTTAAAAAAGTGATTGAAAGCTGAAACTGAAATTATTGTTACTGCCTCTGGTTCATTTAGGAAGAATATACTCCCTTGAGTTGATGTCTCTAGTTTAGAATCAACAAAATTTGTTATAATCAATAAAAGTTTTTTAGTAAGTAATTCACGATTGTTTATTTATTCTGTCATGAGAAAGCCCATTCATGGACTTTATTGGGTTAAGTTATATTACTGGTTTACTACTAGTGCTTTGTTATAGTTAAACTAGACTTCACTCTAATATTGTTTATTTCTATATACCAGTGCTCACTCTTGTTTATAGAAATAAGACAACGTGTTAACTATACTACTGTCTTATTTATGATGAAAATGCACTATTTACATCTTGGTGTACTGCTGTCTTATTTATGCTGAAAATGCACTGTTTACATTTTGTTGACCATCATATATACATCTTTTCGGATGCAACCTAAGTGCATAGATTCGTAGGCTTACGAGGCTCATATTTCCAACAACCACTACAATCAATGAAGATACAAACGAATTCGTCACAATCAATGACATCGGTTCCTCTAATCACCAACAATACATGTGTGATTTGTTATTGTGGCCTGAAATGTCCTCAACAAGTAATAAAGACGAACAATAATCGAGGAAGAAGATATCACGGTTGCCTAAAATACAAGATTGGAGAAAGTTGTGGTTTTTTTGCTTAGTTTGATGCGGAAATTAGTCCATCAGCAAGAAATGTGTCAAAATTTTGATCGAAGCAATGTTGAAGAGAAACTATCGAGCCATACTGAAAACGATGGCAATTCAATGGATGCAGAATTCAGAGTTTTCAAAGCACAACTAAAACATTTTGAACAAGATGTGTCGAAGTTAAAGAAACAAAATTCCACATTGAAGACAATGTTAGTTGTGTCGTTGATGTTTATAGTGATTTTAGGAAACTTGTTATTTCGAAATATGAAGATTAATGATATAATGAGCTTGCCGTAAAATGTGTTAATGTCGTTTTTATTATTAAGTTGTTCTAGTAGATGTCATGTATTTGTCCACATGAAGTTTGAGCATAAATGAAGTGCAAGTTTTTTGCAATCTCTTTTGTTTTGCTTGGAACGGAAAATGTATTGCACTAGATGATTAAGGAACATATCTAGAAGGCCGATATAGTAAGATAAAAAAAAATCAGTGTGTTCGATTTTAAAACAAGTCTTTAGCACAGTAATTAGACTACACTCCTCCCATCCAATCACGCCCCAAACCAAGTCGCCTTTCACCAAACTTTTAGATAGCATGTGTTGGTCTTGTAATTATATTATAATCCAAATCCACATTATATGAGAGTTACATTCCAAATTCCAACGCGAATAAGAATCCGAGAACTAATTTCGTACTTCTGTACTGAAAAGTGAAATTATAGTCATGAGCATATAAGGCTATATGAAGATATCTATCATTTCACTTCAATAAAATAATAAGGCATTTGAAATTGAGATAGTAAGTTGCAAATGTTTTCACAAGGCAAAGGCATCTTATTATCATTTCCACCAAAGAATATCTATCCCCATAGAGAAAGCTAATGCACATCGGGCCTTAAATATTTCTAAAGAAACTAGCATCATGATCATCCGGAAAAAAATGAAAAAATTGGGCATCTTCAAAACATTCAAAACAATGTCACTATTTTTGGTAAAAATTCATGCAGCGCCAAACAAGGATTGCGATCGCCATCATTATGATGACTACATAGAAAGCAGCGTCTCTGAAAGTTGAGGCGATGTTAATGTTGGAGCTTGGCCCGTTGCCTTCGAGGTTGAAAGGATCCTGGAAGTGGTCATAATTGCTGGTCAACAAGCCCAACAACGTAAAACCGATGGAATACACTTTCCTTACAAGTTTGACATGATTCTACCACATGAAGTTGGCGTTGGCCTAAGAAAGTATGAAGAAGGTCTGCATCAGCCACCGTACAGTCTCGGAAGAGTACTTAATCTTCAATTCAATCAAGTAGTCAAGGCCTCATTTAGTAAGAGAGCTCCCAGATGCAACCTCTCTGTAACCAATCAAATACATTTCGCCAAGGAGGGTATCATACAGGCATTCCATGAACAGTTGTAATACACCCCTGTAACTCACTTCCCTAAATAGATGGGATGGCTTGGAGAACGTCAAGTGCAATGAGACATTCAAGAACCAACTATGAAATAATGCCACTTCATCGGCCGATTTATCCTCAGAAGTGAAATTGCAGTTTTGAGGACACGAACATAAAAGACCTAGGGAGAGGACATCTACTTGTATGTAGATGAGGGACCCGAAATCATCATTCACTTGACAATATATTGCATAAATTCTATTTTCTTCTAGTATTCTTATGATTCTTAGGCCACAATTTCTTTTCCACTTAGCACATGAATCCCTCTGTGTATGCATCATTGTTATTATCATTATCTGCATTTCCTCCAACAAACTATATATGGACTTACACCTAGCATGTATAATTTTTCCATTGAATGCCTCACATAAGTTATTATCAACAATGTCACATTTTACATTAGTATTGAAGAAAGCCTTATACCAGTGCTTTGGCTCTGTTTGCACTAGATCATGATATGCCCGGGCATTAATTTTCTTCAATGCTTAAGAGTGTTCATCATACTTCGTCTTAATATTGCTCTTCACATCCTATGCTTAGCTACAGGCAGCAAATTAACCACAGCTCCTATTAGGCCCTGCAAAAGATTATTGTAATGTAAAACATATCTTATAAATATGACTATCTAAGAAGTATAACAAATAAAAATTAAATAAAGAACTTACCTTTTATTTGTCGCTAATTATGACCCAACCTTATCCATATGTGTCAAAAATATTAAGATCATACATCAAATTTTTAAGAACCATGTCCAGGTGTTTCTATTCTTAACTTTGACAACTGCCTAAGCAATTGGGAACATCTGATTATTTGCATTCCTTCTAATAGCACATAAGATCTTACGTTAACAAATTCCTTTCGAGAAATAACCATATAACCCCACAACTTGTCTACATCCACTAAGGAACCATTTCTTACAAGCAGCAAAGTAAATGTACATTCTTTCAAACAATGTCTTAGAGTGCATATATGTCTTTTCAACCTTCAATGTAATAGTACTCTTGAGATTTTTCTCCCTAAGCCCCTCTGCATAATCTCACAATTTTGCATATTCCTTCTTATAGTTTCCTATCAACACTTTATAAACAAACAACTTAACTTTCGTACATTGAGCTATGCTTACATCTAAACCTAGCCGTTCCTTGATTAATTCCTTAAAAACAATATTTTTTAAAAGTTTGAATTGCTTTTATTATAGGAAGATAATGATTTGTCAACCAATAACTTATCACCCTTCTATTTTTGAAGCAAATGCTACAAGTATATTCTGAATGTAAGGTCTTGACATGAAATGATCTAGTATGAGCATCAACAGAGCCAGAAATCTTCCAAGGACAACTCTCATTAACACATTTTGCTCTAACAAACTTTTTTATCATTCTTTGTAAATTTTATCTCTTTACGTTCAGTCACTAAATACTTTTTTAAAGCATCTTTGAATTGGCTACTACTATCAAATGTCATAGCCACAATAAATACAGGCATGACACAATTAGGATTATATCTTGGAAACCTACTTCTCTTTCTCGTAAAATCATCATCTTCTCCCTCTACATCAAACCCCAAACTGTCATAAGTATCTGTTTCATAATACTCCGTTTCGTATCCAGCTTCAGAATCAACTCCATTATTCACATCTAATGGTTGAGATGATATCAATGATGTAGATGGTTCCCCTCTAATCAGATCCTTTGTGCCCCTCCCACGAAACTCAATTATATGCTTTCTTACTTCTAGAAGCTCTTTATTATCAATATCATCATCATTAGTCCAAAATCTTACATCGCCAAGAAAATTTATCTCTTCATCATTGTCGTAATCCAGAATATCCCCCTCTATGTTAATATAATTACCTTCATCAACTAAGTTATTAGGATATAAGTCATCATTGTGCTCACTAACTATCTCATTAGCTAAACCAATATCATTGCGAGCACCTACACTAACCCCTTAACCAACACCCTCACTTGGACCAGTACCCTCACCCTCACCCACACCCTCACAACCCCCTTGACCAACACCCTCACTTGGGCAAGCATCCCCACCCTCATCACCCCTGTGACCAAAACCCTCACTCAGACTAGCACTCTCACTCTCACCCTCACCCTCACCCTCACCCTCACCCACACCCACAACCACACCGACCCCTTGACCATCACCCTCAACTGTCTCATCGATTGCAAAATTTTCTCCATATATCTCAATTAACCCACAATGCAGATAACTGAAAAGTAAATCAACGACACTGCTCTCATTTCATATATATCTCAACCCATCTTCTAGAGACTTTCCAGGAAATTTAAAATAAAGTTTTTCAAATTTACAATTTACCTCATTCTCAATATTTCTAATGAAGCTTTCATAGCTACTTGAACCGATATCAATTTTTACCAAATCAATCTTACCCCCAACATATTCAAGCATTAGGCGACGGTAAAAATTTCCACCATGGAAAAGGCAAGTCCATGCCAACTTGTCACTCATCTCGACCCTACACAAAAGCACGCAATATATGTTGTAAGAAGCCACATAATGGAGATTTTAACATGAATGGCCCAAAGTGCTACAAAAATATAAAGAGTTTGACTTGAGCATAAGTGCAAAATCCTTTTTGTCTCATAATTACAAGTGAAATTTCTCTCTAATTTATGAGAATTAACTAGGTCAATTAATAACTAGTACCTATGATACGAGAGTTCAAGGTGAATAGTAACGCATAATTAGTTTGCTTTCAAGTTAGATATTTGGTTTGTATAGCTACTCGAAACCAGTGCCAAAAATCTTAGGGTTGATCAAAGAAATTTTTCTCTTATAGAATACATGATCTTGTTTTTTCTGCAACTAATGAAGGAGAAAAAAGACCATGATGCTAGGTTCTTTGTATAGATATAGAAGCATTAAAGCATCTTATGCATTTATTTGGTTCTTCTAATAGGTCAATGTATTACAAGCAGCATGGCTCACAAGGCTTTAATTTTAGAATGTTATTTCATATTATCTCAATTCTTTCCTACCGTCACTTCCATGGATATTGCTGGTTTTCTCTTTTGTCTTTGGGCTTTTCAAGATATTTGACAATAGTTTCATTTTTTAGGCGACTGAAGAGTGTACTGCTTAAACTTTGAAGTTAATTTGCTAAGCATTGCTGATCTACTTTCGGTTTAAAACTAAACAATTGGTTTGTTCAACGCACACAAAGAAATAAGATAATTTGGGAACACGACAGAGACAAACATAGTTTAGGAACACAGCAGTATACCTTTTGACAGATTTTGACTGACTTCATGACCACCCACCACGTAGCTCACCACTTGCCAACAACACAATCAAATTGGGACCACCTCACTTGCTTGTGTTTGCTGTGGACGAACGAATCTGGTCAAGTTGTGGGCGAATTGTGTCTTTGGGTCTTTGGGTCTTCTCGTCTTCTCAATTCAGGCAAGTAGAGACGAACGAATCGGGTCAAGTTGTGGCCAAATCCGGTTTTTGGGTCTTCAAGTCTTCTCAATTTGGGCGAGAAGCAACGAACGATGGTGTTGGCCAAAAAGGGGCTTGATTCACGAAGGATATTGTTGGAAAAACAACTTGGGTTGAGGATATTGATGGCTGAGTAAAGCTACTCATCGTTTCTTATACTTTACTAGAAAGTCAAAAAGATCTCGAGATTAAATTTCTTTGGTTAGACTTTGCGGCTTTGTCGTAATATGAAGTTGTAGACCATCGCCTGTTAAAGAGACACCATGGACGAGATCTGCCAACCTCACGACTATAACCTTTTTTTTTGAAACAAAGTTGACTTCGAGATAGAGAGTTAACGGTAGGGGCCAGATTTGAGATAAGGTAAAAATTTGTGATTTTTTATGAGATACAAAAAAGTTGGGTTAAAGTTGCTACTTTTTTACAAGACAACAAAAAGTTTAGGCTAATTTTGTTACTCAACTTAAAGTAGGTGTTTTTTTACAAGATAAAAAAAGTTCGGGCTAGATTTATCACTTCACATGAAATTGGTGCTTTTTTTTTTTTTAATGTTGGAATTAGCCCCATAGTAAGAGATAGAAAGTTCAGCAAACATCTCAGGAGCCACTACTAACTTAGGGCTCGTTTGGTAAAGATTCTGTTCCCGGGAGCTGATTCTGATCAGAACTGATTCTTTTTCATTCTGTTCCCGGAAACCGATTCTAAGCATTTTAAGCCGTTTGTAACTGTCCAAAATTTCTGATTACGGGAATAGAATTGCGTTTGGTACCGTGTTCATTAATTCTTTCCAAATCAATTTCTTTTAATTTTTAAATAATTTTTTTTACTTTTTTCCTTTGTTTTCTTTTTTTTTTTTTCATTTTTTTCTTTTCATTTTCCTTTTTTTTTTTTTTTTTTTCCTTTTTCTTTTCTTTTTCTCATCTTCTTCTTCTTCTTCTTCCGGCCGGCGACCTCACCGTAGCGGCGTCGCCGGCCCTCATCAGCGAGCCTCGCCGCGGCCCGGGTGTGGCTCGCCTAGCCCCGCCGAGGCTCGGCCTCACCAGATCTGGCAAGGCCGAGCCCCGCCGGTGGCCAGGCCGACCTCGTTGGGGTTGGGCGAGGCCTGCCAGGCCACCGGCGGGGCTGGGCGAGCCTCGCCTGGCCACTGGTGGGGTTGGGTGTCGCGAGGCTTGCCCAGCCCTTGCCTAGTCCCAGCAAGGCTTGGCCTCGCCAGATTTGGCGAGGCCGAGCCTCGCCGATGGCTGGGCAAGCCTCCGGCGAGCTCACCGGTGGCTGGGCAAGCCTCCGGCGAGCTCGCCGGACTGGCGGCGGCGGCAGACGACGGTGGCGGACGGCGGGCGGTGGCGGGCGGTGGTGAACGGCGGTCGCGAGATGGCCGAAGGGAAGAAGAAAATTTATTGATTTTGATTTTCAAATTCGTTCCCGGAACAAGAATCAACTTTTTTTTGGTTCTTGATTCTATTCCCAATCTGTTCCCGGGAACAAAAATTTTACCAAACGCCATTCTAGGCCGAAACTGATTCCGGGAACAAAGAATCATAATCTGGCCCTGTTTGGATGGTTATCAAATAGGGCCTTACAGTCGGAATGGCCCTCAACGAAACAGGGGAAGCAATGGCAGAAGCCATAATTCATCTTTGCCGCACTCTTGTCTTATTAGTCTTTTGTCTTGCTCGATTTAATCAAATTAAAGACTTTGTTAGAGGATAAAGTATATCCCCGGGCACATGTATAGGTGTTGGCATCTTAAAACCCCAAGTCTGGAATTTTCTGATCCTCGTAACATTGAGTTTGTTTGTCCTAATTTTGTTTGGATTCCAAAATCTAATGTTCAAGCTTTAAAGCTTATTCTAGAACTTACCATTACACTCGTTCACGGGGTTCGCATGTTCTCCTTGACACCCTTTTAAATCAATGGAAGAGTGGTTGGACAATCCAGATTTTCATTTAGATAAAAAAAAAAAAGAAGAAGAAGATTTTAAGTCATCAAAAGTATGTGAAGAATTTTAATTAGATGTCCTAAAGTTCTGGATGATATCCCCACAATAATTCAAAAGAAGAAAAGCTCACGGGTACTGCAGTGCTCTTTATTTAATAATATAACATGGCGAATAATCACTTCATAGTGAGCAGGACCTCTCTCTCTCTCTCTCTCTCTCTCTCTCTCTCTCTCTCTCTCTCTCTCTCTCTATATATATATATATATATATATATATCATGGAATCAATTGAGCAGCTCAAAATTCTAATTTCTTTACATATGATTGTACCGGCGTTTGTGGGATTTGATCCCACAAATATGAACTTGTTAGAGATTGAAATATCCAAAGCATAGATTACGTGCAAAGTCATTCGATATATTTTCAGTATCAGAGACAATTTTCTTAGACTAACTATGAATAAAATTCGAAATCTTATACTAAACAAATAGGTAAGTATTATCTTTGTGGTACCATACACTATTTTATTTTAGGGAACAAAGTGGCTTATATCCTTGAAATTTCTCTCTCTAACTCTAACTCCAATTGTCAAATCGAGATACAGAATTGTACATTTAGATCACAAATTCACGAGAACCAAATCGTAAAAATGCAGTAAAATAATGAAATTTCCCAAATTTGGGTGCACCTTTTTTGCTAATTTCACTAGTACTTTGTTAAAATATATACAAAATTATCATTTGTTTCCTCATCGATAAAACCTACGTGATGAAATGTTCTAACTCAGATTTGATTTCCATAAATGAATAAATATGAAAAATAAAATGTAATTACTGTTTTTCACCTCAATGACGCCTATAAAATGCACCACCTTACAACGCAAAGATTCATTCGAGTGAATAATACATCTGCAACAGGGCTGATCGATCGTGATGGAGAGGAGATCATCATCCAAGTTAGCTCTCGTGCTCATGCTCGTGTTCGTTTTGCAATGGGCAAGTTTGCCATCTTCAATGGCCGTGCCTGGTGAGTGCAACAAGAATGAGGATTGTCGCGTTATCTGCGCCTCAGGCTGTGGGCTTTGCAGCAAAACTGAATGCAATTGTTTCGACGGGACGCCGCCGGGTTGCAGCCTTCGAAGTGTAAACACTCCCTGATGAAGCCAAATGAGAATATCTACTTACTTTGATTCATACTTATGTCCCTATTATGAAATAAAACATGATTATATGATGATTTTTTCGTGAAAGATGGCTTCTCTCTTCATGATATTGCTGTACTTTTGTATTGCTTATAAGTGATTGCCCAGTTAACTTATTTTTTTCGGCATGTATAACTAAGAAAATTGATGAACTTTTTTTGACAAAACCAAAGAACAACGTCGCTGAAAAATATACTCATTTTCAAGAACAGTGCTGATTCTTAATCATATTTATCGATGATGAAAACTTCTCGCGTTAATTCACTTTTGTAATCCTTAGGAGCAAGCATATTTCAATTTTGCACGAAATAAAGGCATCAGTCCTCAAGAATTTCCATTAGTGAAGGATTGGCAATGTTTTGATGTTGGAACACTAAAATTTTGTTCGTTGGAATCAATCGATCGGCTCACAAATTCTGATTTCTCTAATTATATATGATTTTACGTGTTCACAAATATGAGCTTATTAGAGATTGAAACATCTAAAGCATGGATTACTTGCAAGGTCATTCAACATATTTTTTGTATCTATCATAGACCATTGTCTTGGACTAAGTATAAAAAAAGTTCCAAGTCTTATACTGAAAGAATAGATTAGTATTATCTTTTGGGGTATCATACACAATTTCATTTCGGGAACAAAGTGGAGGATAGCTCTGGAGTTTCCTTCTCTTACTCTAACTATAATTGGCAAATCGAGATACTGAATCCTGAATTTAAATCATAAATTCACGAATACCAAATCGAGTATCCAATTGTATAAATGCGGTAACATAATTTCAATAAAATTTTTTGCCAAATATGTGTACACTTTGCATCAAAAATCAATGCAATTGTTTCTCGGCAATGCTGCTGAGTTGCATCAGCTGTTACCGCCTTCAAAGCAGAAACAGTCCTTGATGAAGCCATATGAGATTATCTAATTACTTTGATTCATACCTAAATCATTCCGAAGATCACTCATAGAGAACTTTTAAGTTTGGTATAAAATTTTCCATGATTGATTAGTAAGTAGAGGTCATACTTTTAAAATTTGAAGAAAAAGAGATGATAATCTGCACCCTATTGAATTGATACCACCGATTGATAATCAACTGTCAATACTCATCCTAAGCTAATCTTAATTTCTTTCATTATAAAATAAACGGATATTAATTTTATAATCTTTAACAAGATAACATTACGCCGTGCATTTGTTTAATCTTTAACAAGATATGAAGCTGTTTATACAATCTAACCAAACTATAATTAACTAATTAATTATGCGGATATTTTTATTCATCAATTCTTAATTTTGACATTACTTTAAAACCTGTAAAACAGGTCTTTGTTTGAAAAGTTACCAAAAGATAAGAAGGGCGTTGGAATCTCTCTCTCTCTCTCTCTCTCTCTCTACCCAATTCTTATTTATTTTAGACCCATAAATTTGTGTATTTGCTTAATTATTCTATATCTTTCTTTCTAGCACATCATGATTTGCCACAAGAGCTCATTAAATGGAAGAGGGAATAATTTGGTAGAAAAAAGTGCTTTGTGGGTGAAATCAAAGATCTTTTATCTATTATGCATTCTATCTAAATCTTAGCCATTTAAAGTTGTGCAACTTTACATACACATAAATGGAGTTACATTAATATTAAAAGAATATATTAGAGACGTGGATAATACGGTGTTAAGAAAATCCATGTGGACATATGACGAGAGCAGAACAAATTTTGGTTCATCAACGAGAAGTTACTTTTGGAAATAGATAGCTTCCTTATACATGAAGTATATTTTTGTAGCCACTCGCATAGGCATTATATGCAACTGCTAGTATAAAAAATCAAAGGAAAATTCCAAATAAGGATACGAAGTGAATATATTTTTTCAAATAAGGACCAAAAGTGAACTTTGTCTCAAATAAGGATTTGAAGTGGACCCATTGTTTCAAATAAGGATCCGAAGTGAATTTTGTGTCAAATAATGATCAAAAGTGATCAAGTTAATCTATATTGAGGACCTTAGTTCGGCGATTAAAATAGGGGTAATTTTGTCAGAAATTTGTGATTGGAAAAAAAAGGGAAAATTCTAAATTAATTAAATTTAGGTTATCCATTTAGATATTTACGTTTTCTTCTTTCTTCTCCCCCACTGCTCCTCGACCAAATCACTGCCCATTCATTGTCGCAACTCGATTCTTGTCGCTCCTCGCCTTGCTCAACCGGCGGAGAATTTGGGTTTCGACTTTGCGGATGATAGGTACAAGAAATTGGGAGAAATTTAGTCTTTTGACTTTGTAGAGGATGGGTATAAAGAACGGGAAGACTGTAGAAAACCTAGGGTTTTCTTTTTTCTTTTTGTTTTAGGATTTGTTAATTTTCACTTTTTTTTTTTGGACAAAATTGCCCAAACTCCGGTCGTTGGAAATGTCACATGCTTGATAGCCGGCGAATATTTGGCTAACCAGCAAGCTTAGGTTTTTATTGGGAATTGATTCAACTACTCCAGGTCCTTATTTGAGACAATGTGTCAATTTTAGGTCTTTATTTGACACAAAGTTCATTTTGGGTCATTCTTTGAGAAATTTGGTCAACTTCGGGTCCTTATTTGGAATTTTCCCAAAAATCAACCATGCATGCCCATAAGTGGATGGCCGAGACTTGGAGACCTAGTCCAATTTCAAGCAAGACAAGTGGCGCTTCGCAAAACTTGCAAAACCATTTAGGTCATAACTCTTGCATGTGATTGAACTTGATCGCCCAACAGGCAATAACATCATCGACATAATTCGCCCAACAGCTAAATAAAAAAGGATCTTGTTATTTGTTATCGACTGCCTTCAAGTAAATACACATAAAAACAAACGTTTGAATTTTTACTTCATCAATTACACATACCATGAGATATGTAATATATATATATATATATATATATATATATATATATATATATATATATATATATGTGTGTGTACGTATATATATTACGTGTGATTGCAAAAAAAGTACCTTAGGACACTTGTTAATAAAAATTAACTTAAAAATATCCTTCAAATATAGTGAAAATCACTGTCATGCGAGGATGAAAAATTGAGAACTAAAATTTCAACTTTCATAAAGTTTATTTTCGTGAAAGTGATTATATCAACTTCCTTTATAGTTTGACTTTCTCATTGTTACTTTTAGTGTGGTCAATTTTGTTGTTTAAAAATGTACCAAGTAGGGTGATCAGTTCCCTACCAGGTTCGGACTAGTTCCGTGAAGCCTATCAAAAGTACTAGAGTTTTTACTATTTTAGGGTTTTGCTACTATTTTCAATAATTTATTTTCAATAAATTAGACTGGTCAAGTTCTCTCCTTCCCCCCACCCTCGCCCCCTGGGAACCAGGAAACAGACCGAAAATCATTGGTTCCATCTTATGGAATTGGGAACTGGACCGATCGCCCTATTAACAATTTGGTCCAATTCATGCGATTCCCGGTTTGGATGGTCCGAAATGCTTACCCTAGTAACAATCGTCATAACATAGAATTTCTTGGGTTTTCGAATTAGTCCATTCTTAGAATATTTATGGTAAGACTTTTGCAAATTTGAGCCAAAACTTTGAGATTAGTGGGGTCAATTGATTAATACTTAGAATATTATGCTAATGATCAAATATTTACTGTTTGATTGCTACCCTCTTATAAAGCGGTGCCGCCATTGGACATAGCCCTCGGGAAAGAAGGGGGGGGGGCGTGGGTGTTGGGTTTGGAGACTTTCTTTTTTCGGATGGGGTTAAAGTTCGCTAATTAGTTAGGGTTTTCAGACGTTTACATGCGAAAATACTAATAAGAGAAAAATAGACTCAGATAAATAAGTAATTATATATTTTCGTAATCAATATTACAAAAAGGTACCATCTACTTTTCAACTAAGTATCCTGCACATAATACAGGGTTAATATAAGCTCTGCATCACATAAATTTTGATCGTGTACTCACATATTTTGAAATTTTAGATTCTAAAGTCAAATGTGCAAGCTTTAAGGCTTATTCTAGAACTTACCATTATGCTGGTTCGTAGGGTTTGCATGCATGTTCTCCGGGACACCCTTAGCATAGGATGAGTTTAATAAATGGAAGATTGGTTGGACACTGATGATTTTCAGTCAAATAAAAAAAATCAAAATTTTAAGTTATCAAAAGAATGTGAAGAATTTTAATTAGATACTCTAAAGTTCTGGATGATATCCCCATAATAATTCAGAAGAAGAAAAGCTCACGAGTACCACAGTGCTCTTTATTTAATAATTTAACACGGTGAATATAATCACTTCATAATGGGCATGACCTCTATATACACCATGGAATCAACTAAGCAGCTTAAAATTACAATTTCTTTAATTACATAGATGTTGCCGGTCATTTGAGGGATTCGATCCCACGAATATGAACATATTAGAGGTTGAAACATCAAGAGCATAGATTACATGCAAGGTCATTCGATATATTTTCAGTATCATAGACAATTTTCATAGACTAACTATAAATAAAGCTCGAAATCTTATACTAAAACAAAATAGGTAAATATTATCTTTGGGGTACCATACGCAATTTTATAAGGAACTCTATCCCTGAAATTTCCCCCTTTAACTCTAACTACAATTGTCAAATCGAGATATCGGATCGTATACTTAGATCACAAAATTCATGAAAATCGAATTGTAAAAATGCGGCAAAATAATTATATTTTTTTTGCCAAATATGTGTGTACCATTTTTGCCAATTTCACTAAAACTTCGTTAAAAGATCCACAACATTCGCATTTGTTTCCTCGTCAAGAGAACCTAAATGACGAAAGGTTCTAACCTAGATCTAATTTCCATAAATGACTGAATATGAAAAATAAAATGTAATTACTTTTTCCCTCAAGGACGCCTATAAAAGGCACCATCCTACAACGCAAAGATTCATTCGGGTGAATACTACATCAGCAATAGAGCCGATCGATCGTGATGGAGAGGAGATCATCATCCAAGTTAGCTCTTGTGCTCGTGCTTGTGTTCATTTTGCTGGGGGCAAGTTTGCCATCTTCAATGGCCGTGCGTGGTGAGTGCAGCAAGAATGAGGATTGTCGCGTCATCTGTGCCTCAGGCTGTGGACTTTGCAGTGAAACTGAATGCAATTGTTTCGACGGGACGCCGCCGGGTTGCAGTAGCGTTACCACCTTCGAGGCATAAACACTCCTTGATGAAGCCATATAAGAATATCTACTTGTTTTGATTCATACTTACGTCCTTCACATGAAATACAATATGATTATATGATGATATTTTAGTGAGATATTGCTCCACTTTTCGTGATATTGCTGTATTTTTGTTTTGCGTAGAAATAATTGCACCGGTTAATTTAATTTTTTCGGCTTGTACAACTAATATAACTCATGAACTTTATTTGACAAAACCGAAGAAGAGGCTTACTGATCTTAAAAACACCTCGAATCAATTCACTTTTGTGTACCATACGAGCAAACATATTTCGATTTTTCTCAAAAGAAAGGCATCAGTCTGCCAGAATTTCCATTAGTAAAGGGTTGTCTATGTTTTTATTTTGGAACATGAACTTCTTTGTTTGCTAGAATCAATGGGTTGGCTAAAAAAATCTGATTTCTCTAATAACATATGATTCGATGTTCACAGATATGAGCTTATTAGAGACTGAGACATGTAAAGCATGGATTAACTGCAAGGTAATTCAACATATTTTCGGTTATCATAGACAATTTTCTTGGACTAATTCTAAATGAAGTTCTTAATTTTACACTAAAAAAATTAAGTATTATCTTTGGGGTGACATATACAATTTTATTTAAGGAACAGAGTGGAATTTAGCTCTAAACTTTCCCTCTCTTACTCTAACTATAATTGGCAAATTGAGATACCGAATCATGAATTTAAATAATAAATTCATGAATGTGAAATCGATAATCAAATTGTATTAATGCGGTAAAATAAATTCTATAATCTTGTTTTGTCCAAATATGTGTGTACTGATGCAATTGTTTCTCAGCGATGTTGGGTTGTGTTAGCCCTTGCAGCCGTCAAGGCATAAACACTCGAAATAAAGCATGATTATATGATGATGACTAATTTGGATTTTTTTTTTTCAAAAAATAATTGCTTTTATCGTTTAGAAAAATTAGTCATGCCTAACTATTTTCGTAGATGTTGCGACCAATTTTTCAGGTGCACCACCTAAAATTTGGCTAATTGATTGCTAAGCCTAAATTTAAGCCAATACCAATTTGCGACTTAAATTCAAGTTCTTAACATTCGATTAATTTTCAATTAGGAGTCGCCACTAATATATTTTTGGTGGGTTTATTAGAAACCCAATCCTATGAACCAGAGATTTATGAGTTCGGGGACTTGATTAAGCTAGATTTCTCTAACGCCCTTTCGGTACCTTTCTTTTTATTTTGAAAAATGTTTGGCAAGCAATTTGGATTGATTTTAAATTTATTTCCCTAACACGTGAGGTGATTATATGCAGGTGCGCAATCCATCAATTTAATACCCAGAAAGCAATGAAATAATAAAAAAATGCTGGGATTTACCTTATAGCAACTAAAGCATCTGGTTATATTAAAATTCACATCATTAACTCTAGATATGATTTCTAATTAACACACAATTTCTTTTATTTTTTCACTTAATTAATGAAAATCATGCAATATGCAATGCAATATTAACTAAATGATCTAATTCTAGTGACATGCAATTTCTAATTAAATGAACCTAGCAATGATCTCTAAATGGCATGCATTTCATGAATCTAATTCTAAATGACATGCAATGACATTTTTAATTTATTTTTAATTTTTTTAAATTCAATCTATCCTAGGGATTAAAACTAATTTATCTTAAGTCATTTTTGTATTTTTTCATGAAAATTCGGAATTAGGAAAAATGTGAAAATTATTTAACTAGATTAAGATTCTATTTAATTTGCATTAGGAATTAGGTTGAACCTGAATCCTAATTTAAACTAAAATATTATCTTAACCCAAATAATTTTAAAATGCAATCTATTTTAGAAAATACCTAAACTTATAATAAATTAAGAAAAATATTATCTACAATTAAACTAAATGCAATTTTACCCTAATATGCAATGACATACAAAATATGCCCTAATTCTACATGACATATGCATGATGATTTTTTTTTGCTTTTTTCCTTTTTTTAATTTCGAAATTAAAAAAATGTCAAATAATTAAACATGTAATTCAAATTAATGAAATGAAAATCTAACATCCTAAATTCAATGTTTTTGGCATTTTTTATTTCAAAAATTCAGAATAAATACAATGCTTAGTCTAAATATGTAAATTACCCTAAAGCATGGGATAATCTAACTCAAACACATTTCAAGATAAATAAAGCAATATGACAAAATAAATCATCCAAAATAATCAAAAATATCACACATCGTTCATATATCAAAGGATAATATTTCGCTAGTAAAATCGATAAATTGATTTTAAGCCTTAAAGATCAAAATATCAATTTTATTCCTACTTAATTAATTACTTCATCTAAAACCTTATAGATGAAATAAAAAACCCAAATGCGGTTGCAAATTAGGTGATATGTTGGAATTTCCAATAATATATCAAAGACTAATTATACTAAAAAAAATAAGATAAAGTAAAATAAAATAAAATAAATTAAAAAAACTACCTAATGTGTTTTCTTTTTTTTTTTTTTTTTGTTTTTCTTTTTTCCAAGCAAAGATGATGGTTGCTCCGGTGAGGGGATTCGCCGGCAACGGACTCCGGCGAGGGGATCAATGGCAAGCAGTACGTCCGGCGAGAGCAGCAAGGGTAGCTACCGGCGAGGGACTCCGGTGAAGCAGGGCGACGGCGAGGGGCGTCGCGAGGGGCTGCGGCGTAGGAGCAGAGGAGGGTCGCGGACGACGGGCACTGGTGCAGATGCGGGTGAGGTTTGCAGCGGCGGCGTGGGCGCGAGGCTGGCCGCCGGGCGCCGGGCAGAGGCGAGCAGCGGCGGTGCGGGCTCTGGTGGCGTCGAGGGGTTGCTGCGTCGGCGGCAAGGCGCGGCGACGGTGCTCGCGGTGGCGCAGCGGCAAGTGGGCTTCGGGGGGGAGCGCGGAGGCGTGGCGGAGGCCCGGCTGTGAGCACCAGCGACGGGGCTGGCGTGGGTGCTCGCGGACGAAGGCCGGCAAAGGGGCGCAGACACCCACGCGAGGAAGACGAACTGTTGCCTTTTTTTGTCTTTTCCTTTCTTTTTTTTTTTTTACCTGTCGCACGTACCCCTCAGTCTCTTCTCTCTCTGCTGCTGACTTTTTCTTTTTCTTGTAGAGAGGGTTTTCTCTTTGACTAAGATGGACGAAGACTTTTTTTCACACGAGCTTTCCCTCGAATTTGTTTTTGCTTCTGAGTTTGCCCACACTTTTATCTGCACTTTTTTTTGCATGAATTCTTTTCAAGATTTTTTTTCGTTCTCTCCCCCTTTGTCATGAAAAATGAACCACTCTTTTATAGTAATTCGAAATGGTCATTTTACATAACATTTACCGAGTTACCATTTCTTGTTACATTAAATCAAATCTGTATGATTTGGCAATCAGCTCAATTCTTACCCATTTTTCACTTGATTTCAAAATTATCGTTGTATTTAACAAAATCTGGACATCCATCGAATTATATATTTCTTTGCATAATTCAATCAAATCAATTTCCCCCATTTTTCATTTTATTTATTTATTCAAAATGCAATTTTATTTTTCCAAAATTAGATGTCAACAGTAGATAATGAAATTTTTTTATCCATTTATTTTTGTAAGTGATATAAACGATTATTTGTTGGAAAATGTTTCCGAAATCACATATTTATTCGAAACAAATGCACCCTTGTAATATTGCTCCTCCTTTATGATTATATTGTACTTTTGGTTCGCAATAGATACAGTTGCATAATTTAACTTAATTTTTTTGGTCATTTATAACTAATGTAACTCATGAATCTCGTAATAAACACGGTTTTCGAATAACCTTATGGGTTGATTTGGCAAAAGAGACCAAATGAAAGTGCGTGTTGTGGTATAGTGGCCTTATGGTTTAGCTTGGTGAAAGAGACTTGGTTAGAAGCTTGTGCTATGGCATAGCAACAAGGTCTTCATGGTCTAGCTTGGAGTAAGAGATTAGAATGGAGGTAAGCATTGGAGATTCAAGTTGAGACATGTTGATACAAAATGATATTTGAATTAAGAGGAAGCAATCCTAACATTAAGCTTACGGAGAAAAAATATTAAGATGTTAGAAAAAGTCTCATGATGGAAAATTGGTCTTGTGTAAAGTATTTAATATATCATAATTGGAAACATGTTGATGCAAAAGAAAACCTGAGCTAAAGAGGAGCAGAGCTAACACTAAGGTAACACGTGAGGGAAATATTATTAAGATGTACGTGTGAGGTGCATTAAAATAAAAGTTACCATCACGAGACAAACAACTAAGTGAATTTGTGGTGAAACATAGGAAGCAAATTTACAAGATCCCTTTGTCGTATCACCTGAAGAAATCTATAATCTCAATGGCCCTATTAGAAAAAGCAGCCAAGAACCACATTACCTTGGGTAATGACGAAACCTTACATGCCACAATCAATGAATGAGCAAAACATATATGCAGGATTATTCCCTAATTGGGCCTGATTACATTCATGAAATACCTGATTCAACTTCGTGAAACTCACTTATGAATAGTTTGACTTACCAGATTATCGATCTTATCAAAATCATCAGCAATGCTCCCTTCGCCATCATCTAGAAGACCAGAACAAAAGGTTAACAACTCAATGATTGCATATGGATCTATCATAAGACTCATTATGAATACTAGGCAAAACTAAGGCGAACCTTAGAAATGAAGAAGACGACAATCACTAAATCCCTAATGCAAGAAATGAAGAAGTAAATTCATAGTAAAAATAAAAACATCGGTCTATCAAGTACCCAAACCTCCAACTACATCAATCATCCATAGAAATCGATATTGAGTTTGGCTTCATGGTTGTAGTTGGCAATTCTACATTACATTTGTGATGAAAATGAGAATTAACCATACCTGTCAAATGGGTGAATCGGGTTGGGTCTGGTTTAGTCGAAAATGGGTTAACCCATATTTGACCCATATTCATGTAGTGTAAATCTAATGATCCATACCCAACTTGACCTGACCTGTATTGCTAAAACCCATTATTTTCAAGAAAACCCACGCCCACTTTAAGCCATATGCTAATTGGATAAAGACTTCAAGTTAAATTAAAAAAGAAAATTAGAAAATAAAAATAGTAAAAATAAAAAAATGTAAAAAAAACCTCTAAATTGAAATATTTATAAATAATTAGACCATGCACATGCTTCTATTGTCTGAATTGAACATTCTATTGAGCAATTGAAAATTGCAATGTGAAACTAAGTATTAGCTGCTTGAACACCATCTAATGAAGCACCTGTGACAGCCATAATGAAAATGATCTTTCACAAGTTAGATTTATGCGAGCTTCGTCAAATTTGGAATTGGATGCTCCTTTGTACAACAAAAGTAAATGCATCAAGAGACTTCGAAAAATTTGGCAACAAAGAAATCGACTCATTTTCTGGACACTGATTTCCAAGTTCAATCCACCAAAAGCAAACATGATAATCAACACTAAGACTAGAATAAGTTTGAAGTATGAGATGAATATGTGGCTCTTCTCTAGCTATTAATATTAATCGACTGTACTAGAGATGAATGTGTATATATCATGGAATTTCATCGTTTGGCAAATGGAGATGAATGGGGGACAACAAACTTTAACACCATTATAAGTTAGGATCAATTCAACCTAAGAGAAAGCCTCCACAATAGCCTTACAATTGAAGAGTGCCAAAGTAATGCTTTCCAGAATGCCTCTACATTCAATGAAGACCACAATATTCTCAACAGTTGCTACACATTGTTGTTATGGGCCTTATGGCTGGGTTTATCATCATGAATTTGTGAGAACTTCCATAGATTTCAACTCAGTACATTGATCCTTAAGCACCTACAACATGACAAAAACCATTTTAACCATGCTACTTTGAATCTGGAGACAAAAGAGATAATTTAATCATGAACTTTTTAGATAAAAGAAAGTACTTAATGCAAATAGTCGTAGAAGTTGACAATGAGAGACTGGTCATGGAGATCTTCCTCAGGCAAAACTCTAAATAACAATCTCTGGTGCATAGCTTAGCCTCCACATTTTTAGGTGAAAGGAAACTACAATATTTATTTAGGATGCATCCTCTAATGCTAAAGGCTAACTCTAAGATTATTTAGGACAGCATAATTACCAGCGCCTTGATTAGGTTTAATGAGAAGGAAGTTACATAAGAATGAATATATATATAGACATGAAAAGAAAAGCAATATATTCACCAAATTTCTTAAACAAAGTATCCATTCTATGTAGGCAGGTACATCTAATAAAAAAGGTCTCCATAACTCTCTAGATCTGGGGAAGAGATATTGAAAATCTCAAATTGACGCTAGTACTATCCATTTCATTTCCACCTGGCTTGACATATTTTAATCATCGAGTTAGATTTCGAGTATTCTTATTGACTAGCCTCCTAAAAGAAGGAAACAAGCATATGGATGTATTAGGGAACAATGTGTCACATTTAGATGAAAAAGAGGAGGCCCAAAAAAGAGAGACAAAGAGAGCATATTCATACCCGTCATTCTACAAGTCGTTGAATGGAGAGCCCTGAGGAAATTCTAGAGACCACTGACAAAGAATGAAATATTCATCAAACTCATGAACATGAAACTGGAAAAAATAAGAAGCAAAGCAACTGCAAGAGAAAAACAACACCTTTTTTTTTTTTTTCTGGGGTTTGCGGGTCAACTATGATAAGCTTTGGTCCTATATAAGAAGCACAAAATCCATGTCAATATGATGTACTTGGTTCACATCAAAATTAACTATCCTAATCATCAATGTCATGCTAAGATTACCAATTTACCAGACAATGGTCTTGCACTTGATGGAAGGGTGAAATGGAAATGTGAAAAGTATAAGTATCGCAACTTCTTCCTTTGCTTTCTGAAGCACCAATTCAAATGAGGATTCTCCATAAAGGAAGCAATACCTAATTCCCTCATAACACATACTCCCCATAATGCTTACTAAAAAACACACGGACAAACCAAACTCAACGTACCGGTAATTTAAAACAACTAAACTAGAAATGAAAACAATGGGAACGCCCATTTTCGCTGCTCACTATCCACCTCTTCCAACTCAAAGGAAGCAACTTCACGCCCCAACCTATCACAAAATAAATTGGGGCCAGCTGACAGAGAAAACCCAAATTTTCTTCTTAGCTGCTACTGACAGTTAACAATAGTTATGAAAAAAATAAGTTCATCCTACATTACTTCTATTATATAGCAATTTGTATTTACAAACGATTACATGACTACATTACTTGACGTTTATTTTTCCTTGACTCTTTCACACCCAGCATAATCAGTTACTTTCAAAGCTCCTCATTCCACCACTCGATGGTTGCCATAACCCACGTTTATTGACCCTTATCGTTCGTGGCTTCCGAGATCCACGATTCCATAATCTGATGATTATGTTGCTTCACCTCTTCACGGATGCATCCGAAATTGTAGGTTTCATGACTTAAATAATTACTATATTTTCAGCTTGTCGTGAGTCATGTTAGTTGTGCCCTTTGTCGATTAGGTGAGGCCTTATATTCTACGATCTATAAGACATAAAAAATCAAATGCGGAAGTTAGGATCGATTATAAACAAACCTCCAGCCATTGTTTGTATTCACATTCGTTGGAAAATCTTGAAAAATACACCATCAGTATATGTGAGGGAATTGTGTTAGACCTTATAATTACCTCGTTAGAAATAAACGATCATTCCTTTATATACCGTCTCCCATCAAAACAGTTACCAAAATGGGTGGTTGTCGCGAAAATGTACGAAATGTGGAAAAACTACATGTCGAATAACCGCCACTTTAAAGAGAAAATGTGGGTCTAGAAATGTGGGGTCACAAAAATAAATAACACGATCTAGTTTTCCTTTCGTGTTTTTCGCTAAAACTAATCACCTTATCATTGGTTGCACTTACTGGCTAAGAGCTTACTTCCACTACATCTTGCTTTGTCTCTTTAACTTGAGTTGACACTAAGGGTTCGTTTGTTTCATGAAAAATATCATGTTTACGGAAAACATTTTCCTAGAAGTCATTTTGACTCTATTTTTTGGTGTTTGGACGAAACCTAAATTTCGAGTGGAAAATATTTTCCACTGTTCATTAGCTAATTTAATTATTTGGGAAAAAGATCAAAAAGTGAATTTTAATATTTTTAATTCACCAAAAAAATAGTTTTATTATTTTTATATATTTTTTAAAAATGATTTTTTAATTATTTGTATATTTAAAAAATCGAAATTATTATTATTTCTTTTTTTTTTTTTTCCTTTTTCTTTTCATTCCTCCTTCCTCCTCCTTCTTCCTCCCGCCTCCTCCTTCCTTAGCCGTCGTATGCCTGACGATGGCCGGCTACTTGGTGGTTAACCAAGACCCAGTCGCCAGATCTGGTGAGCTTGAGGCTTGGCCGATCTTGCTCGAGCTCGCTAGAGTTTTGCCAGGCTTTGGCGAGCCGCGAGCTTGCCAGATTTGGCGGCAGAGCTCGAGCTTGCCTAGATCGAGAGCCCGAGCTCTGCTGCCAAATTCGGCGACAAACCTCTGGCGAGCTTAGGCGAGGCTCAAGCCCTGCCCAATTCGCCGGATCTGGCGAGGCTTGAGCTCGCTGGGCACAGGCGAGCTCGGCTTTACCAGATTGAGCTAGGTGGAGCCTCGCCGGCTTGGGGCGAGGCTCGAGCTGGCTCGCAGCCAGTCAGCGGTTGCCGCCGTGGCCGGTGACCGGCCACCAAGGAAGAAGATGAAATGGAAAAAAAAAAGAAAAAAAAAATTAAAAACTAGATTTTAAAAAAAAAAAAAAGAGAAAGAAAGCATAAATGTGTTGGTGAAAAGAAACAAGGTGAAAGAAGTTATGGAAAATGCTTTCCTCTTCTCAAAAGAGGAAATTATTTTCCACAATCTTACAAAGAGATTTTCCATTGACTAGAAAACATTTTCTTTGATCATCTATTTCCCATCATTTGAATACCGGAAATTTCGGAAAATATTTTCTCGGAAGTCGTTTTCCGCGAAACAAACAGATCCTTAAAGTCGGTTTTCTTTTTGGTCAACAGTATCGTAGATTCAATATAGTCAAAATAGCATTGAACGTGGTGATGGGACACACACCGAAGGAAAGGTTGAACGCGGAACTCCAATTATAGTTAATCAGTATGGCATGGCAAGGAGACCCCGAAATAGCATTGTCACGAAAGATTAAGTGGAGATGGGCATGAAGA
Organism: Eucalyptus victrix; assembly: GCA_016097545.1. NCBI lineage: Eukaryota > Viridiplantae > Streptophyta > Magnoliopsida > Myrtales > Myrtaceae > Eucalyptus > Eucalyptus victrix. Next base: position 25,914,430 of record CM027839.1, on the reverse strand, counting down.
ATCTTGACACTTCCCTATGAGCTTCCATACGAGACTTTGCAATCCCTTGGCATGTATTCGAATGATGACATCTCGTTGATTAGGAAAAAAACTCAGGCAACAAAATGCGCCTATCTTTCGCAAGCCAAGTGCTACAATTTAAGTGTGTCGTGGACGCAAGCTAAAACTATGGGTGATATTCCTGAACAGTATCAGTCTCTTGGATTTCCTACGGATCATGTTGGTGTTGGAATTCGGGCCAATGATTCATGTTTGGCCACAGTCGAAGTATTCTCGAGGATACATTGTGGCGTTAAATGCGAGTAACGACTCTAAACTGATTGACTTTAATCCATTTAATTGCAGTTGGCCAAATGAAATTGTTACAAATTTGATGAGAAACTACTCTCATTGTAGAAAATTGCGATGCATGTATATATATTATAATGTGATCTCGATATGTTGTTACTTTAATTTTTCGGTTGTTCAATTTCTTAAATTTGATGGAGTACAAACCCAATTTCTTGCTCAAGATGCCATTCCCTTTGAGAACTCGGGATTGGTCGAGGAGCTCACCTCAACAACCCAATATTGAGTTCGCGTTCCTTTCTCGATTGTTGGTTATTTTTCAACACACAAGCGCTGGATTCATTTCAAAGTTTTTGATTAATGAAGTCAAGCAACAATCAACATGATACACCTCGTATTTTCATTTCAGTAGTTTTAGCCCATTCAATTGGCCCAAGTTAAGGTCAGGGTTCCAATCTCTTAGTTTTTCTTTTTTCAGTAAGTATCATCCAAAAAAGTGAACTTTAATCCTGTCATTATTACATTGCTTTATATCACCTGTTTGCATTAGTATGATATCCTCAAATGTCAGATTCGTGGCAAGGTGATCCCGATAAGCTAACTCTATGGAAATATATCCAACGGCTGTCTCATAAAATGTCCTCATTATGCACTAATTCCATTTTCCAAAATCTATCTGTGTAACATTTTTGGTGGGGTCGCTAATATATTAATAAAAGAATCCACACATTTACGTCCATTTCCTCTTAAAGAAAAAAAAAAACCAAAAGGCAGAAAAGATCTAAGATTTGTTCCTATATATGAGTAAAAATAAAAACGAGACCTAATTACTTTCTCTCCCAGTGATGCCTATAAAATGCGCCATCCTACAAACAAAATTCATTCGGATATAAATTACGTCTGGAATAGAGCCGATTCAACCAGATGGAGAGGAGTTCATCATCCAAGATAGCTCTCGCGCTCATGCTCGTCTCCGTTTTGCTGTGGGCAAGTCTGCCATCTTCAATGGCCGCGCCTGGTGAGTGCCAGAGTAACGAGGATTGTCGCACCATTTGCGCCACAGGCAGTGGAATTTGCACCAACACCGAATGCAATTGCTTCGACGGGACGCCGCCGAGTTGCAATAGCCGTTACCGCCTTCGAAAAATAAACACTCCTTGATGATGCCATATGAGAACTTTTACTTACTTGGAGTCATATTTATGTCCTTATCACGAAATAAAATATCATCACGCGATGATATTTAAGTGAATTATCGTTCCTCTCTTTGTGATTTTGCTGCACTTTTGGTCCACAGAGAAATAACTGCACAGATCAAGCGAATTTTTGTTCCTTATAACTAACAAAACTCATGAAATTTATCTGAAAGCAACCTAAAAATAACTTTGCTGACTTATACTCCTAAATTGTACATGAGTACATGGATGCTTCAAGTTTCAATTCGTCTTCTCAAGGAATAGTCTCTATGGAGCCTTAAAGAGCACCAAGCCCGAGGTGGCTAATGCTAGGCGAGGTGTAGAGAGGGTAGACGCTCACGGTAAGTTCCTAATTCCAAAAAAAAAAGGCGCAAACTTTAGATTGAGTGACAAATATGGCATAATTTTTTTTGTCACATAAAAGAGCATAAACTTTAGGTTCAGTGACAAATTTGCCCCAACTTTTTATTGCCTTGAAAAAAAATCACCAACTCTTACTTAGATCCAAAATCTGGTTCCCTTTAACTTAGATTCATCAATTGTTCTTAGCAATAAATTCATGTGCATTTGTCGACCATATGTAAAACATTATTCATTGTTTTCTTGTTTGACCCACAGCTTGAAGAAAAGCAGTAAAGCTACTCATTGTTTCTTACACTTTACTGGAAAGTAAAAAAGATCTTGAGATTAAATTTCTCTAGTTAGACTTTGCCGCTTTGTCGTAATATGAAGTTGTAGACCATCGCTTGTTAAAGAGACACCATGGACGAGATATGCCAACCTCACGACTGGAACCTTTTTTCTGAAACAAAGTTGACTTCAGATAGAGAGTTAATGGTAGGGGCTAGATTTGAGATAAGGTAAAAATTTGTAATTTTTTATGAGATACAAAAAAGTTGGGGCTAGAATTGTTATTCGACTTAAAGTTGCTACTTTTTTACAAGACAACAAAATGTTTAGGCTAATTTTGTCACTTTACTTAAAGTTGGTGTTTTTTTACGAGATAAAAAAAGTTCAGGCTAGATTTATCACTTGACTTGAAATTAGTTTTTTTTTTTTTTGGAATTAGCCCCACAGTAAGAGATACAAAGTTCCGCAAACATCTCAGGAGCCACTACTAACTTACAATCGGAATGGGCCTCGACGAAAGAGGGGAAGCAATGGCAGAAGTCATAATTCATCTTTGCCGCACTCTTGTCTTATTAGTCTTTTGTCTTGCTCGATTTAATCAAATTAAAGACTTTGTTAGAGGATAGAGTATATCCCCGGGCACATGTATAGGTGTTGGCATCTTAAAACCCCAAGTCTGGAATTTTCTGATCCTCGTAACATTGAGTTTGTTTGTCCTAAGTTTGTTTGGATTCCAAAATCTAATGTTCAAGCTTTAAAGCTTATCCTAGAACTTACCATTACACTTGTTCACGGGGTTCGCATTTTCTCCGGGACACCCTTTTAAATCAATGGAAGAGTGGTTGGACAATCCAGATTACCATTTAGATAAAAAAAAAATTAAGATTTTAAGTCACCAAAAGTATGTGAAGAATTTTAATTAGATGTTCTAAAGTTCTAGATGATATCCCCACAATAGTTCAAAAGAAGAAAAGCTCACGGGTACTGCAATGCTCTTTATTTAATAATATAACATGGCGAATAATCACTTCATAATGGGCAGGACCTCTATATATATCACGGAATCAATTGAGCAGCTCAAAATTCTAATTTCTTTACATATGATTGTACCGGGCGTTTGTGGGATTTGATCCCACAAATATGAACTTATTAGAGATTGAAATATCCAAAGCATAGATTAAATTTCTAGTAAAGTAGGAAGAAGATCTGCATCAGCCATCGTACATTCTCGGAAGAGTACTTAATCTTCAAGTCAATCAAGTAGTCAAGGCCTCATTTAGTAAGAGAGCTCCCAGATGCAACCTCTCTGTAACCAATCAAATACATTTCGCCATGGAGGGTATCATACAAGCCTTCCATGAACAGTTGCAATACACCCTTGTAACTCACTTCCCTAAATAGATGGGATGGCTTGGAGAACGTCAAGTGCGATGAGACATTCAAGAACCAACTATGAAATAATGCCACTTCATCGGCTGATTTATCCTCAGAAGTGAAATTGCAGTTTTGAGGACACGAACATAAAAGACCTGGGGAGAGGACATCTACTTGTATATAGATGAGGGACTCGAAATCATCATTCACTTGACAATATATTGCATAAATTCTATTTTCTTCTAGTTTTCTTATGATTCTTAGGCCACAATTTCTTTTCCACTTAGCACATGAATCCCTCTGTGTATGCGTCATTGTTATTATCATTATCTGCATTTCCTCCAACAAACTATATATGGACTTACACCTAGCATGTATAATTTTTCCATTGAATGCCTCGCATAAGTTATTATCAACAATGTCACATTTTACATTAGTATTGAAGAAAACCTTACATCAATGCTTTGGCTCTGTTTGCACTAGGTCATGATATGCCCAGGCATTAATTTTCTTAAATGCTTAAGAGTGTTCATCATACTCCGTCCTAGTATTGATCTTATCACACTGCCAAAATAATCTTTGCATTTATATTATCTTATGTTTCTTGCCTCAATTAGCATAGACGTGTCTAGCACACATCCTATGCTCAGCTGCAGGCAGCAAATTAGCCACAGCTCCTATTAGGCCCTGCAAAAGATTATTGCAATGTAAAACATATCTTATGAACATGACTATCTAAGAAGTATAAGAAATAAAAATTAAATAAAGAACTTACCTTTTATTTGTCGCTAATTATGACCCAACCTTGTCCATATGTGTCAAAAATATTAAGATCATACATCAAATTTCTAAGAACCATGTCTAGGTGTTTCTATTCTCAACTCTGACAACTGCCTAAACAATTGGGAACATCTAATCATTTGCATTCCTTCCAATGGCACATAAGATCTTACGTTGACAAATTCCTTTCAAGAAATAACCATATAACCTCACAACTTGTCTACATCCACTAAGGAACCATTTCTTACAAGCGGCAAAGCAAATGTACATTCTTTCAAACAATGCCTTAGAGTGCATATATGTCTTTTCAACCTTCCATATAATAGTACTCTTGGCATTTTTCTCCCTAAGCTCCTCTGCATAATCTCACAATTTTGCATATTCTTTCTTATAGTTTCCTATCAACACTTTATAAACAAACAACTTAACCTTCATATGAATGGAAACCGCTTGCTTGCCCTGTGTGCGGTATCTTTGGTCACAGCTGTAAAATAGCTGCTCCTACAAACTCTGTTGTTCCTTTTGCAGAAGCTAATCAGGTCTTCAATGCTAGTGTTGGAACCCATCCTGCTCAAGACAAGTCTGTGCATCCTAACTCCCCTACTTGTCCAGATGGTCCTGCTCTCTCTCAGAATTGTCAAAAACAGGCTATGGTGGACTTACAAGTTCCACTTACTACCCCAGGCATGGACATGATCGATCCTGAGATTGATTCTCAGCTGCAACTGGAGGCAATCGCACTTGTTCCTTCTAAGCCTTGAAGATCTCTGCTACTAAGGTTTCTACATCTGAGGATGGTGGTGAATTGGTGGCTATGTCCTCAGCTCCTGCTGCTGATCCAGAATGGAAGCAGGTGAAGGGGAAAGGTAGGAAAAAGAAAAAGCATGCTGAGAAGGGAGCTCCCTCCTCTTCACTTCAGGGTGGAAGCTCGGATGAAATATGCAACTCTAGTACTCAAATGGAAGTAAATGATGAAGATGTTTTGTCTGTGGGTTCCCCTTCGCCAAAAGGCCTAGCTCCGGATGGTGTTAGAAGTATGCAAGAACAGCTCCTCTTGCTTCTTCCTGACCCACCACCCTCGGTGGCTTCAAAAGCGCCTGCCACAGGTCGCAGGCCTAGGAAGAGGTAATTCTACTCTCTATCCTTTTTTGATATGTTTTTTGGCTTTTGGAACATTGAGGCATGGTCAACCCTCTTAGGCGAGCAGAGATCAGGAGATTTGCTGCTGTTAATAAACTCTGCCTGATTGGCCTTTTTGAGACTAAAGTTCCTGAGGAGCATTTTGATTCTATCTCGGCTTCCTTAATTAGTGGCTGGAATTGGATTGCAAACTATGAGTATTCTTCTCGTGGTAGAATTTGGGTTGGTTGGAACCCGGATCTTGTTTCTTTTGTGCCTATCTCTATTAATGATCAGGCTGTGCATGGTAGTCTGAAGCATAATATGTCTGGTGTGAGCTCAGTATCTCGCTATTTATGGAGAACATACTTTTCTGCGTCGTAGACCTTTGTGGGAGGACCTCCTCCACTTTAATGACTTGATGCAGGATTCGGCTTGGCTTGTTGCTGGTGATTTCAACGCCATTAAAGACCCATCCGATCGAGTTGGAGGTTCCAACGACTGGATCCCTTATTTTGATGAGTTTGCCCAATGCTTAGCACAAACAGAACTGATGGATCTCAGATATGTTGGCCTCCGTCATACTTGGTCTACCTCGGCAGGAGACGCCAGGAAGATGAGGAAGATCAATTGTGTTCTCATTAACAACAAATGGAACCTTCATTTCTCGTTCTCTGAGGCTTCGTTTTTGAACCCGGGTATCTCGGACCATACTCTTATGATCGTCAGAGTTCTTCAGCCGGTCCAAAGGAGGAAGCCGTTTAAGTATTTTGAATTTTGGGCTGACCACCCGGACTTTAACTCAATTGTTCGTCAGGCTTGGGACTCTTCCATCATAGGCGTTCCAATGTACATTCTTGTTTCCAAGCTGAAAATTGTGAAAGCTCGACTTTAGTTACTTAACCAAGACGCCTTCTCGGATATCTCTGTGAAAGCGGCCGAAGCAAGAGAGGCCCTTCGAAGCACTCAGGTTAGCCTTCATTCGAACCCTTACAACCTTTCTCTTGCTGAGTTGGAAAAATCTCAGCGTCGTGTCTTTATTGATCTGAGGAATCAAGAAGAATCCTTCTTCAGACAAAAGTCGAGAGTGAGATGGCTAAAAGAAGGTGACAGGAATACTAAGTTTTTCCACCATTCGGTGAAGAGGAGGCAGCTTAATAATAGGATCCTTTCTGTTAAGGATCAGTCGGGGGCTATTATCACTGATCCTATTCTTGTGCCGCAAGTTTTTGTCCGTTTTTTCTCGAATCTGCTCTCTCATCATGAGGCTTTATCTAAACCTTCGCTTCAAGAGTTGAAGACGTTTGTTCGTCACCCACTTTCTGATGCTCAGGTGCGGTCCCTGTGTGAGCCGGTTTCTCCCTCTGAGATTAAGAATACTCTATTCTCCCTTGCCAAAGGCAAGGCCCCAGGTCCTGATGGATTCTCGGTAGAGTTCTACAAGACTAATTAGGACTTAGTGGGGCCATTGGTGGTGGAAGCAATCCAAGATTTCTTCTCTTCGGGACTGCTCCTAAAGGAGGTAAATACCACTATCCTCGCCCTAGTTCCTAAAGTCCCTAACGCAAGTGCAGTCACTGATTTTAGGCCTATCGCATGCTGCAATACCATTTATAAAGTCATTACGAAAATCCTTGCTAATCGCATTGCTGCTATCTTAAATGATTTGATAAGCCCTTCACAAAATGCTTTTGTAAAGGGTAGAAGGATTAAAGATAATATCCTCATCGCTCAAGAGTTGTTTGCTTTGGATTTCACTTAGAGCCTTATCTCGCCCAAATATCTTGTTAAAGTTGATTTCCATAAGGCCTATGACACGGTTGATTGGGATTTCTTGGAGCTTGCTCTCCGTGCCTTCGGTTTTCCTGAGTGGATTATTTCGCTAATTATGGTTTGCGTACGTACGCCTAAATATTCCATCTCTATCAATGGTGATTTGCATGGTTTTTTCCTTGCTGGAAGAGAGAGGACTTAGGTAAGGTGATCCTATGTCACCTTACCTATTTACCTTAGTCATGGAAATTTTCTCTGGAATCTTGCTCTCCTGTACTGCTAGCAATGACTTCAAATATTTCTGGAGATGCAAATCTATGCAACTGACTCACCTTTCTTTCGCCGATGATGTATTCCTTTTCTGTCAAGCTGATTGGGCGTCGGTGACGTTGTTAAAAAAGGGTTTGGACATTTTCTCCTCTTGGAGCGGCCTCTACCTAAATAAAAACAAAAGTGAGATCTTCATCTCAGGAGGGGATTCATCTCTTCGTAATATGATGCTATAGGCCTTCGGTTTTCAAGAAGGGAAACTGCCGGTTCCCTATTTGGGTGTTCCGATTATTACTACTAGATTGGGTAAAGCAGACTGTGTTGCATTAACTGATCGTATTACTGCCAAGGTTCAATCTTGGGTGCAACGCTTTCTGTCCTTTGTTGGGAGGCTGCAACTAATAAGGTCAGTACTGTTTTCAATTCAAACTTATTGGACTAGTATCTTCAACCTTCCATTCCCGGTTATAGATAATATTGAGCGCATTTTGAGACAATTTTTATGGAAGGGCATGACCCTTGGCCGGGGTGGGGCCAAAGTTTCCTGGGATGATGTCTGTCTCCCAAAGGTTGAGGGCGGTCTAGGCATTCGGAAACTTAAGGATTACAACAAAGCCTCAATGCTTAAATCTATTTGGATTCCTTTCACTGATAAAGAATCGTTGTGGTGTCAGCGGGTACACTCTAACTTCTTAAAGAGAATAAACTTTTGGATTTCTTCCCAGCCTCGTTGTTGTTCTTGGGCATGGAAAAAAATCCTTCAACTGAGGAATTACTTTCGCTTATCTTTTGTGTGGAAGATTGGAAATGGCCTATCAGTGTCTCTTTGGCATGATCACTGGCTTTCTTGTGGCCCGCTTGATGCCTTTATCCCTTGCTCATTCCGTGAAGGCTTGTGTCTTCCTGACAATGCTGTTGTTGCGGATCTGTTTACCTCTATGGGTTGTTTATTTAAATCCTTTTTAGAAAGATGGGGGATCTCTCTTCCGGTCCTCTCTTCGGCTCGTGACAAGTTTACCTAGTGCTGTGACGCTTCTGGATCATTCTCTCTAACTTCAGCATGGAATTCCATTAGAGTCAAGAAGGATTGTGTTGATTGGGCGTCTTTTGTTTGGGACAATGCTATAGCCCCGCGGTGCTAGTTTAATTTATGGCTTATAACCAAAAATCGCCTGCCGACCCAAATGCTGCTTCTTTCTCATGGTAGGATCGACTATGATGTTTGTGCCTTCTGCAATGATGTTCCAGATTCTGTCGAACATTTATTCTTCGGGTGTCGCACCTCGGCTTCTCTGGCCTACTTTTGGGCCACCAGGTGTAACCTCCCGTGGCGGAATAGATGTTGGAAAGATATCCTCAGTTGGGCCTTAAAGTTCTTATCTGGTAAGGACTTCTTCCATTGCATTGCGCGGTTCTCGTTTGGAGCTATGTGTCACCTTATTTGGAAAAAGAGGAATGCGATTATATTTCAGGGCGAATCCTTAGTGGTCTTGGCTCTAAAAAACCACCTTATTAAGGTTGTGAGGGATAAAGCTATAACATTCAAAGATGTTCCTCCTACCCCGAGGAATAAGAGGCTTCAGCGTGGTTGGGGGTTCGACCCTGCGGTGTTCTCTCGTCTGACTAGTGCTCCTTAGTTGCTGCTTTGCACGAGTTGCTCCTATCTTTCTTGGCTCTCCGTTCTTAGCCGCTTCCTTAGGGGGCTGAGGGTTGGTCAGCCTTGTTGTTATCTCTTTCCCGCTTGTTTGTTTTGTTGCTGTGCCCTTGTGGCTTCCTTGTTTGCCTATGTGGCCTCTTACATTGGCTCCCCTACACTTTGTCTCTTCTTGAGGTATGAGTGTAGGTTTTTGGTGCCGATCTTTTGTATATTGCCTTAACTTTATTTATATAATTATTACCTTTACCAAAAAAAAAAAAAAAAAAAAAAACAACTTAACCTTTGTACATTGAGCTATGCTTACATCTAAACCCAGCCGTTCCTTAATTAATTCCTTGAAAATAATATTTTTTAATAGTTTGAATTGCTTTTATTGTAGGAAGATAATGATTTGTTAACCAAGAACTTATCACCCTTCTATTTTTGAAGCAAATGCTACAAGTATATTCTAAATGTAAGGTCTTGACATGAAATGATCTAGTACGAGCATCAACAGAGTCAGAAATCTTCCAAGGACAACTCTCATTAACACATTTTGCTCTAACAAACTTTTTATCATTATTTGTAAATTTTATCTCTTTATATTCAGTCACTAAATACTTTTTCAAAGCATCTTTGAATTGGCTACTACTATCAAATGTCGTAGCCACAATAAATACAGGCATGACACAATTAGGATTATATCTTGGAAACCCACTTCTCTTTCTAGTAAAATCATCATCTTCTCCCTCTACATCAAACCCCAAACTGTCCTAGGTATCTATTTCATAATACTCCATCTTGTATCTAGCTTCAGAATCAACTCCATTATTCACATCTAATGGTTGAGATGATACCAATGATGTAGATGGTTCCCCTCTAATCAGATCCTTTGTGCTCCTCCCACGAAACTCAATTATATGCTTTCTTGCTTCTAGAAGCTCTTTATTATCAATATCATCATCATTAGTCCAAAATCTTACATCGCCAAGAAAATTTGTCTCTTCATCATTGTCGTAATCCAGAATATCCCCCTCTATGTTAATATAATTACCTTCATCAACTAAGTTATTAGGATATAAGTCATCCTTGTGCTCAATAACTATCTCATTAGCTAAACCAATATCATTGCGAGCACCTATACTAACCCCTTGACCAACACCCTCACTTGGACCAGTACCCACACCCTCACCCACACCCTCGCAACCCCCTTGACCAACACCCTCACTTGGGCAAGCATCCTCACCCTCATCACCCCTGTGACCAAAACCCTCACTCGGACTAGCACTCTCACCCTCACCCTCACCCACACCCACAACCACACCGACCCCTTGACCATCACCCTCAACTGCCTCATCAATTGCAAAATTTTCTCCATATATCTCAATTAACCCATAATGCAAATAACTGAAGAGTAAATCAACGACACTGCTCTCATTCCATATATATATCTTAACCCATCTTCTAGAGACTTTCCAGGAAACTTAAAATAAAGTTTTTCAAATTTACAATTTACCCCATTCTCAATATCTCTAATGAAGCTTTCATAGCTCCTTGAACCAATATCAATTTTTATCAAATCAATCTTACCCCCAACATATTCAAGCATTGGGCGACGGTAAAAATTTCCACCATGGAAAAGGCAAGCCCATGCCAACTTGTCACTCATCTCGACCCTACACAAAAGCACGCAATATATGTTGTAAGAAGCCACATAATGGAGCTTTTAACATGAATGGCCCAAAGTGCTACAAAAATATAAAGAGTTTGACTTGAGCATAAGTGCAAAATCCTTTTTGTCTCATAATTACAAGTGAAATTTCTCTCTAATTTATGAGAATTAACTAGGTCAATTAATAACTAGTACCTATGATACGAGAGTTCAAGGTGAATAGTAACGCATAATTAGTTTGCTTTCAAGTTAGATATTTGGTTTGTATAGCTACTCGAAGCCAGTGCCAAAAATCTTAGGGCTGATCAAAGAAATTTTTCTCTTATAGAATACATGATCTTTTTTTTCGCAACTAATGAAGGAGAAAAACGACCATGATGCTAGGTTCTTTGTATAGATATAGAAGCATTAAAGCATCTTATGCATTTATTTGGTTCTTCTAGTAGGTCAATGTATTACAAGCAGCATGGCTCACAAGGCTTTAATTTTAGAATGTTACTTCATATTATCTCAATTCTTTCCTACCGTCACTTCCATGGATATTGTTGGTTTTCTCTTTTGTCTTTGGGCTTTTCAAGATATTTGACAATAGTTTCATTTTTTAGGCGATCAAGAGTGTACTTGCTTAAACTTTGAAGTTAATTTGCTAAGCATTGCTGATCTACTTTCAGTTTAAAACTAAACAATTGGTTTGTTCAACGCACACAAAGAAATAAGATAATTTGGGAACACGACAGAGACAAACATAGTTTAGGAACACATCAGTATACCTTTTGATAGATTTTGACTGACTTCACAACCACCCACCACGTAGCTCTCCACTTGCCAACAACACAATCAAATTGGGACCACCTCACTTGCTTGTGTTTGCTATGGACGAACGAATCTGGTCAAGTTGTGGGCGAATTGAGTCTTTGGGTCTTTGGATCTTCTCGTCTTCTCAATTCAGGCAAGTAGAGACGAACGAATCGGGTCAAGTTGTGGCCAAATCCGGTTTTTGGGTCTTCTTTTTGGGTCTTCAAGTCTTCTCAATTTGGGCGAGAAGCAACGAACGATGGTGTTGGCCAAAAAAGGGCTTGATTCACGAAGGATATTGATGGAAAAACAACTTGGGTTGAGGAAATCGCAAGACGAGATCAAATCAACTAAAAGTTTCAAGAATTTCGGAGGAGATCTCACTAGGGTTTTTTAGATGATTTTGGGAAGAAGCAAGGAGCAGCCGCACGAATCCTGTAGCCAACCCCACGCCATTTTCTTTTCACGCCCTTTTCTCTTATGCATTTTGTTTTTGGCTTTTATTTTTTTTAAAGCAAAACGGTGATGTTTTGCTCTTTGGTGCCATGTCAACGCCGGCAACACCGACTAGTGTTGACTAGGATGTCACATTAGACTTTTCCACGATGCATAGTCGGATGGACTAAACTGAAAAAAATAAATAAAAAGGTTTAGGACTAAATTGGCCAAAAAAAAAAGTTTATGACTGAATTGGCATAATTGCAATAGGTTTATGACTTTTTTGATAATTTTCCCTTTATTTGATCTCCTTCGAAATTGAATTGACACACCAACAAAACTTGAGGGAAGTGAAAGTTGAAATTATATTGCAAAAATCTTCACATCCGAACTAGATCGGGATAGAAAAGCTCCTCAAAATGAGAATAAAGTAAGAAAAAGAAAACAAAGAACCAAATCAATCAAAATAAAAGGAAAAAAGGGAGGGGAGGGAGAGATCTAATTCCAACCCTCCCTCTATGAAAGTTGAAAAAGAAAATTGTGTGAAGAAGAGAGTAAGAGGAAGCCCCCTAAGTCGAGCTAAGTAGCTCGTTAAATTGCTCCACTTGAAATGATGGGGGAACCCTACGGGAGGGTTCCCAATTGATCCAGGTAGGGTCACCATGGCTAACCAGGGGCCCTCCCGACCGTAAAAAACTAAGGGGGGTATTGGGGTGTTACCCACCCAAGAAATAGTAAGAGGCAACTAATAGGATGAAAGGCCCTGGCTCAAGAGGAAGAAACAGGCGAGAGAACCAACCAGGGTAGGAGAACTTGCAATGTCACCCCCGTATTCCCGCTTTATCAGGAAGACACAGACTTGAGCAAGTCCTTAACAGGCTCAAGAGGAAGAAACAAGCGAGAAAATTGCCATGGGATAGGAGACCTTACAATGTCACCCATGTATTCCCTCTCTATCAGGAAGATAAAGGTAGATAAGGAATTAGGGAGCCTCACGGTGGTGAAAGGTAAGCACCACGTCAGAACTTAAATTCTAGCTACTATCAAGTAGGTAAGTATAGTGATCTCACACACCTAAGGTGAGTGAAGAGCTGGTGAAAGGCCTACTGCAGAACTAGCATGCCTTATAGCAAGGTTACTGAACCAATTGCAATTGGCTAAGACTGTACCCTGGTTCAGTGATTATGAGTACCCTCTCTCTATGGCAAATGAAAAAGAAAATTGTGTAAAGATGAGAGTGTGCCCTCTCCACATTACTCAAGTTATTTTCTTAAATTTAAGTATATGTTTTCTATTAACTAAGAAAATATTTTCTGCTAACTCATTTTCCTAAATGAACCTAGTGTTGGAAAATGTTTTTCGTGATATAAACAAAATCTTCTTAATAGATGAATCTTTTTTTGGTGGGGAAGGGGGAATTTTGTTTATTATTGCACAACCATAGCATGAATCTTGACCAGAATTTGAATTGAATCTCCACACGGCATGAAAAGCTTCATCTCCACATTGTGATTGTTGGTGACAAAAGGATCAGTATCATCCTCTCTTGGCTTTCCTTCCGTGGTTGTGCCTCCTTGCTATATGAAGCTTTTTAATTGCACTCTATGTTTGTGAGGAACATATTTGGGCAACTTCATTATTTTTTGATCTAACTCCATTTTGAACGAGGAAATACACATGCTTATGCGTGAGTCTCGGTCTAATGGTTTTGCTAGACATAAACCCGTGCATTGCACGTATAAATAAACTACTAAATTTGGCCCGACTATTTAGCGTACAAGAAGGAATGAAAGGGCATGATATGCACTTATATTTCGTACATTATTTGCTATTGTCTCAAATGCATATAAGATAATCTCAGTAGAAGATTTTGCATAATGATCAATAAGAGAAAAAAACTTATACTATGAGTATGTGATAAACTTATACTAATAGTCATATATACCGCTTATAAATATGAATAAAACAAATAACATTTTCATTGCCCATGAAAATGTTTTGATATAAATTGTTGTTGATAATGAAAATATTTTTCATTAATTTATTATTTCAACCGACCAAAAAAAATTTTATTATTTCAAGCGATTATTTATAGAAAAATATTTTCCAAATCATTCATATTTCACATAACAAACAAAACCTTGGTGACTCATTGTCACTAGTGACGGGTTGTCCTAAGCTTGGCAGCTGAGATCGTAGATTGTTAGAACGTTCCTCTTCTAGGCCAGGGAAAGGGTTTCGATCCTTTTTCCACAAAAGTAATTGCCACAAGAGCACGATTTTGCTTGAATTTGCGAACTAGGTATGATTTTTGGGAAGATCGTCGGCTTTTAGCGTGACGCATTTGTTCCTATCGGCCGTGACTCCGTCCATAGATTCATGGCTCCTCCTAATTCACGTTACTTTCACCTACTTATTATGGATTGATGATGATCCGCATTTGGTTTTGCCTTCTAATTACAAATGGGAATTCGATGTGGTGCGGAATTTTTTCAGAACCGAACGAATGTATATATTTCTCTTTCTAGTTAATACTTTCGCATCTAAATCGAGTTTTCATTTCATAATTCTTTATATCTCTAGATGAATAATGTAGACAAAAGGCCAAAGAAGTATTCCGCGTAATCACAGCTGCCTTAGGTATAATTTTGGCTTAATGTTGCGGAGTTAACAAGTTTTGAGCGGCGATTACGCTTTGCTTGATTTGTCAAAGTGATTAAACATTTTATTCTCTCATACGTAGACTTATATAAATAAGAAGTAAATAAGACGTAGATTCTGCTGAGTTGGCAGATTGAAGGCTTTCTTAAGTTACGTTTTTCTTAAGATTGGCAAATTCAAGAACTCCTCATTGCATCAAATTTTCTAGTTTTCCTTTTAGGAAAAATGAGTGGTTTTCCATTTCAACTCAACGTTGATAGTGTGATTACTTGTAATTTAGAAAGAGAACGATATAATGCTGTGAGAAGTGCTTAAGACAGCTACTGCTGAAGCTTTGTGTAAAAGTAGCACTCCCGAAAAGTTTTAAAATCTCAAGGATTTTATAGTGGATTCCAATCTTATTGAGACTATTAGAATTGGGAGAGTGGAGAAGACAAGTCGAAGGTCGAACCACAATAAATCTGTTGTGCATCTCTTCTATCTCCTTAACTCCTTTAATATCTCTTTGCTAGGAGCTTGCATAACACATTTTACACATATATCACGAAGTTTTAATTTTCTAAGATTCATCAATTCACCCCTCTTGGTTGTTGCGCTACATCATTTCACATAGTTGTGTTGTAACTATTAGTATTCCTGTTAATAAAATTGTTATTTTTGCCTTCTACAAAACGTATACCAAGCAAATATCTTATAACCAGATCTTGGTAAAGGATTCTTTCTGAGAGGATAAGACTCTAATTTATAAGTGACTAATGCTTTGTCTTACAAAAAGCTTTTTTTTTTTTTTTTTCGCATTATCCCCTCATTTTGCTTTTAACTAGGATTTTTGTCTTGCCTTTTGATGAGTTTCAAAGTTACCAATTTCAATTGTCAAAAATTCTAACATCTTTCCATAACTCTTTCTATTAAGTATCAGGGACATTTTCAATACTTTCTCTTGATTTTTACAGTTAGGCTATTCATCATATATAAAAATTTCCCTATGTCACGTAATAACTATAATTATAAATCTTGTAACTTTCACCAAGTTACCACATTACTTAACATGAAACTGAGAATCCCAACTCTATTTCATTCAAAAGGAGGAGATTCATATGAAATATAACAAAAATTAAATTAAATAATTTCTACTAAAATACATGTTTCAGTTTTGCACATAGGTGTGCTACTAGGAATATGATATATAGATGCCTTCCTTGGTACTTTTCTACTCTACCCTTTTAAAGTATTTGCAAAACAACCATTAAGTTTCTTCAATTTCCAGGAGCCCAATTTCATTGAGAGAAATGTGGACTAAATTTGGAGCCCATATCTCCATATTCCACTGGCAAATGGCCCAAATTGAGAGCAAAAACTTTATGAAAAAGTGAACTTGATTGACACTTGGACCCAAAAATAAAAAGCCCAAATGCATTCATATTCACTTGGGACAAAGTGGTGGGCTTCTCGACTCATGGCATTTGAATTGCCTTCCCAATGATAGGAAGAAATGATTCAGATCTTTGCTTTTGTACGTATCAAAGTGGAAATGCCAAGAACCGTCGTCGCCTTTCATTCCCTTACCACTTTCCCTCTTTTGCTTTTCAAAATACCAGTTACCGTCCCCTTACAAAATCTCACTTTTAAAAGGGCCAAATTGCCGCCCTTTAGAATTTTCATTTCTCCAAGTCTCTCACAGACCCTAGCCTCCATCACGACAAACACTCAACTAGTTCATCACCCACCAGTCTCCCGCCGCCATCGTGATGGAGGGCACGAGGGTGGAAGGCTTTGACGGCAGCCGGTGGGGGCAGCTGAGCTTAGGGTTTGGTTTTGGAGGGTTTGGGTGTGGTAGGAGATGAGAGAACAAGTGGTCATAGGACAATCTGTGGGAATGGTTTATGGTAATTTCCTCATATAGATAGATCTTGAACGTATTGCACTCCTCCAAATGAAGGACTGCGATAGAAAAGGACATAATTAGCCAGAGCGGAGAGAAATGCTTTTTCAACTGCACATCCTAGCTACTTTCAAATAAAACCGCAGGTTGAATAGCGGATGTAAGGAAGAAGTCGCTTTACAAATATTGTCGGCGGGCCTGGCACATTTCTCATAACTTAAACTTTTAGGACTTACTATCATCGAGTATATCTAAAAGCAAGGGTCTAGAGTCAAAAAAATCTTAGTGTTTTCATTATGCCCGTTAATCTTGTCATTTTGAGGGTGGTCTAGTTGATAAGATTTTAATTTCACTAAATGTTTTGCCGACATGACTCAACTTATGCTAAAAAAGCATATATTGCTAAAAAGAAATGGATAGAGAGAGGCCGCTATTCTTTATGAACAAGTCTCGCACACATCACAAAACATTATGATCTAAAATTATAAAAAGATTCTCACTCAATACCAGTCATGATTCAGTGGGTCGAGATAAGCAAGCCCTCCCGCCATCTCGCCAAGTATCTAGAGGTCCAAAAACTGCTCATCCAAGTGACACACACAAATTGTCACGGTTGCAAATTCAATCTCCCAACATCATATTTCGGAGTATTAGCAAGCACGGTTATACTACTAGGCTGCCACCATCGGTGATTAGTGTTATGCTCTTGATACATATTCTATGAACTTATTGTCTAAAGGAGTTGTCTGGCATATATAATGGCATTAGGGTAACTTCAGATTTAGAAATGTACCTAAAGGAGAATGGAATATGGACAGATCCATGCATTTCAGCAGTCAAACATCTTACACTGCACTGGCAAGGATTGAACAGCGCATACTTTATAATGTTTGGTGATTCATGACTTCCTGTCCCAGAATCTTACATACTCAATGTCCAGATCATTCATCTCTCTCTCTCTCTGAGTCAGAAAAGTGAACCAATGCTCCTCATTTAGTGCAGGATTCACAGGCAATGCCACTTCAAAAGGTCCCTAAGTGGACCAAGAAATTCAGAGAGTGAGGAAGGAATCATTGAATTGATGAAAGGGAGAGCCCCACCTTTGACTGCCCACCCTTTTGCTAATTCCAACACACTTTCTCCCTCTCCCTCTCCCTCTCTAAACACTCTCGCTTTGGAAAAACCTCCAATTTGCACCAACTTTTCAAAAAGCCAGGAAAAAAACCCTGGCCCACATGTGATTACCACAGCAACTTTATTGATTTATATATATTTTATGGAAATGTGGGCAGGTGACTTGAAATGAGTGGCAAAATAATATGGAGCTAATGATGTTCGTCACTAACTCTGTTGCTTTTCCTCTTTTCCCTGTTCTCTTTTCTTTTTTCTATTTGATCTCTCGATGGGATTGGAGTCCCTCTCCCCCATCGACACCTTTGGCCAATGGACCTTCATCGCCAACAGTGGAAAGTCACCCCCAATCATCATCCACATCATCCCACATCCCACTTCACATTGAAACTAGCCCCATCTCTCTCTCTCCCTCTCTCTCCCCAAAATGATAATGAATTTGTCATTTTTGGGATCTCGGCGGAAAACAAAACTGAGTGAGTGGTTATACCACTTCTCTTTTTGTTGCTTTTTGGAGTGTGATTTGAGTGCACTTTCATGTTGGTGTGTGCCACAGTTGGCCGAGTCGGATAGCGACTGACATTTTTTGCTCTCTGCCTTGATATTACAGTGACTTGGAGCATTGCAAATTTGAAGCATTATGGACAATTTTTACTGATCATACTTCAACTTCAGCATTCCAACTTAACGTATGCATGTGCTGCTCTTTCCTCTTTTGATTATGTACCTTCATGCAAATGAACTTTGATCAAACTCTTATGACTGTGGTGCTCCTCTAGGTACGAAAAATGTTACACCTTGTTTGACACGTTTCGGTGACTTGAACGATCCTAAGTTTTCAGGAAATCATGACAAGATCTCAGGATAAAGAGAGGATGATTAAACTTATTTGGGGTATCCAGTCTAGTTCTTGTAAGCATGATCCACCCTAAGTTGAGTAGAGAAAGATAAATCCCCGTATTTTTCTTTCTTTCTTTCTTGTATACATCAAAGGAGAGAGGGATAGATTGTATTGTTACTTGGGATGTTATCACAAAAGCCTCTCGTTCCCATCACAAGACATTCAATTTGAATCAAAACCCATTCATTCCAATTTGTAGGTGTATAATCCCATCATCGAGCACGAAGATTCCCTTCACATGACTCATGAGGTCACAAATGCTTTAGGCCATTCAAACTCATGACCTCACAAAAGATAGCATGGATTTTTTTTATTGTCCGAGACTTCTGTGATACATTAGTCACACGACATTGTAAAGAGACAAAATCAAATGATTTCTTGACTACAAGCAGAGCGTTTTGTCCCCGTAGAAAAAATTGGCCGTTTTTGTTGGGAAAGGACAAGACAATGGAGGCTGCATTATTTTGTCAAAGGAGTATTTTCAGGGTTTGGAAATGCTCTTACAGTCAAACCGCAACTCCAAGTGGTCTCGCCAAAACAGAAAAGAAATTAATAATATTGAAGATCGAAGTTCTACTTGAGCATTACGACAGGGACAAGACAGAGATCGTTGTGTCATTTTCTGCAATCGCATTTACCGACGTGGTCAAGCTTAAACAAAGATTTTTCCGCCCGAGTCTACATCGCCTGCCCGAAGGGCTCGTACATGCACGTCCAAAAAGTGAATCGAAGTTATTATTGGCATCGAGACTAAAGCGTGACTGGGAATTGCTTTTGGAAATAGGGAAATGACCTGGAATTGTCGGGGGATGATTAAATTAAGATCTGACATGACGGCTACGTACTCCCTCTAATTATTATATTATCGTCCATGGTAGGCTCGATTCCCTTAAAAATCTTCTATTTTAGGTCGAATTTTAATTTTGTCCCGAAATTCTTATTATCCACAAAAAATCCAAAGTTTTTCATTATAATTTGTTTGAAATTATTAACGTCAAAGTCAATTAGGGGTGCATGATAACCAAAATTTCTGATCAAGAAATAATTTTTCTATTCCGAGACTTGTTTAGAATAAACCCTGTTTGATAAACCTACTCAGCTTTTTTATTTTTGAAATAGATTTATATTTTAGAAATTGATTTGGAAGAGAAATCGAAATAATTTCTCCCACTGAATCCTAATTTCGGTGAGTCCTCCCTCATCTTCTCTACATCTTTGCCTCCTCCTCCTCCTCCTCCTCCGCCTCTCCTCATTTTATTAAAAATAAAAATAAATATATTCATTTTAAAATAAAAATAAATAAATTATTTTTATTTATCATTTTATTTTTAGTTTATTAAAAATAAATTATTTTTATTTATCATTTTATTTTTAGTTTATTAAAAATAAATTTATTAAATTTATTAAAAATAATTTATTTATGATAAATAAAAATAATTTATTTGTATTTGCCTTGAGTGTTTTGCCAAATAAATTTATTTTAATTTTTAATTTTTATTCATTTTAAAATAAATTTATTCGTAAAATACAATAAAATAGAAATTATTTAGGATATTTTTATTTTAAAATAAAATGATATTTTTTTATGATTTATTTTATTTTATTCTTTATTTTTTTGTTACTAAATCATTTTTATTTTTTTATATTAAAAAAGGGTCATTGCGCCACATTTGTCCGAAGGAAGAAATTTTGTGTCGTTATCAAACGAATTTCTATTTTTAGAGTAGAAATTTTGTGTCGTTATCAAATGATTATTTTTGCTTAAACTCTTCAGAAATAAAAATAGAAAAATCTATTTATGTTCAAAAACTATTTAGAATAGAATGGTTGTTATGCACGCCCTTAGAAACCCATGAACACATGCGATTTTATTACTTGTGCCGCGGAATGCCCTCCAAACGTAGATTAGGCGAAGACTCGAGCCGAAAATTTTTATGGAAGTTGATAATATGGAGATCTAAGCCTTGTCGTGCATCTCCTTTGCATGCAACTTCAATAAAAAGAAGCATCTAAATAAGGATTAATACCAGCAAAAACTATAAATTAGTATATATATGACAAATTTACTTTAAAATTAATCAAAACAAAAAAGTCAAATTAGTACATTTGTGATAAATTTACTCTCCGTTAACTTTTATTAAATTAAATTAATATCATGAAAAATCATAAATTAATATATTTGTGATAAATAAAAGATGAAACCTCAAATTAGTATGCTACTATGTGTCATCTAATTTAATAATTTGATGATAAAATTAATATAAAAAAATAACAATAATAAATTCTCATAGACGTACCCAGCCTAGGGTAAATCATAGATTCTATTAACAAGTTTTTTTTTGATACTTTTTTTTTTTATGACTTAGGAACTATCATACAGCCGGTAGCCGGCGGCATAAACCCGCGCGAACCGAGCCACTACCACAAGCCCAGCCACGGGTGAGTCGCGCAATGAGAATGTGGTTTTGAACCCTCCCCCAGAGTAAAGTTCTAGCCGTCACGAGCAATGGTAGTTTCTTTTCAATACTCAAAAAAGAAAAGTTTCCACCCCACGGTAAATGAGTTGGTTCGCGCCTTGACCCCTCCGTCAGAATGGTAGAGGTTTGAAACTTTTCGCCCTCATTGCGCAACTTATCTGCTACGTCATGGAAGGTGGGTTCCTATGGCACCATCCTGGGTTTGCGTCGCCAGCTGCCAATTGTATAGCGATTCCGGATCATAAAAAAAAAAAAGTTTTTATACACCAACTATTCTCTTGATATGATAAATTAGTTTTTTTTAAGAGAAATTATAGTTTAAACGTTAAAACTTGTCACTTTCATGCACGTGAATAAGACGTAAAACTTGTCCAGTCGTACAATTGTTCTTCCGTCAGGTCCATCACTTTTCAATTCATAGAAATTTTCACACGCCACTCTTTTTATTTTTTTCCCAATCTTATATGGCTTTTGAATACAAAATATTATTGTTTTGTCCGCTAGAATAAAAAAAATGGAAAATTGAAATTGGATAAACTAGAAAAATAAAAAGAGATAAGAGTGGATAGGAGTGTGCAATACAAACCATTTGAATCGGCCCATTCTAGTAGGAGTGTGCAACGGAAACCACTCAAACCGGGACTGGACTGGACCGAATCAAACCGGCCAGTTTTTAGCGGTTCTCACGATCGGCAATCCGGTTCTCGATTCCAAATCTTGGAACCGGCGGCCAGTTGATCCGATTCCCAGTTCCAAAGTGGGAACCAGACCGATCGGACCGACCGAATCGAACCATGTAATATATAAACACGAGACTTATTGCAATTGGAATTGCAATTGAGGTAACAACCTCTTATGTGGCCAAGAGACCACCAAAGCTCTTGTTGTTACTATTTATTTATAGAGAAAATTTACTTGTTAGTTTCATCTTCTACTCGATGTAGGACAAGACTTTAGGAGTTCCTCACGCTCACACTCTCTCTCTTACTCCCCTTACTTGCAAACAACAAGGCACTTCAAGCCTAAAAAAAAATCCAGATCGACTAAACATTCAAAGCATAGAAAACATTGTCTATAAAACTTAAGCCAAGCACAACATTTAATCAAATTGCTCATGGCATTTATGCTTAAAATTAATCATGAAACACATAAACTGTTATTAATATTCACGCAAGTGAAATTTGAACATTTTGCACGTGGAAACATGTGTGAGTAATTTTATTGGATTGCCTAAGAACCGAAGTGGATTGATCGGTCCGAAGTATGGTCGTTCTTTAGTGAATGTCCATTCTTTAGTGAAAAATGAAAGTGTTGATTCTGCTAGACCGGACCAAACCGGCCTAGAACCGATGGTTCGGTCCGATTCCCGGTCCTAGGACCAAACGGTCCGGTCCACAATTCCCAAAATTGGGAACCGGTTCTCCCGGTCCGGTTCTCGGTTCCACCTTGGAATCGGATCGAATCGGGAACCGATCACCCCTAGATTCTATGTAGTTTTTAGGGACGTCGGTCTAGTTCCCAATTCTACAAAATTGGAATTGGTGATGGGTAATGTAGGGCTACATGGTAATATTTCTATTTCTCTCAATTTATATTTTTTTTATTCCATGGAACAAAAAAAGAATATAAAACCATTTGGTAATATCAACTAATTTTTCTATTCTCCGAAATAGAAAAGTGGCTAGAGAATATATTTGAAATAGAAACAAGAAGTAGAAAAAAGTAACTTTTTATTTACAAGAACAATTTCTAAAAATAAGCCTTTTTTTTTTTTTTTTTTTTATTCTTCCTTGTTGCGGTTGTTGCCCTTGGATCCGTTGTTGCTTGTGGCCACCACCCACGGTCGGTAGCCGCTCATTGCTCAATCATTGCCATCCGCCAGACGTCATCCGTTGCTGACCACCTCCTACCGCTCGCCGCCGCTGCCCACCACCGACTAGATGCCGTTCGCCACCGACCGCCTACCTCTCACCAACCAACACAGGCGACGATCAATGGTCAACAAGCGGGAAGAAAAAACAAAACAAAAATACAAAATTTTATGAATTGTATCAAACACATTCTTATTATTTTTCTATTTTGAGAATATAAATTATGTATAATTATCAAACACATTATTTACTCAGAAATTGTTCCAAATAATATAAATGAAAAAGAATTATTTATAAAAAAAAAAGTTATTTTTTCAGAATAGAAATGTTATTATTCACACCCCTAAGTTCCAATGTCATGATGGGAACAAGATCACTCGGACTAGACTGATTTTTTTTTTTTTAAATAAAGAAATCATTATAAACATCTCTTCTTCATCTCCATGGAGTCTCCACCTCCACACGTGCTGCTATTCCCCTACCTAGCGCAAGGCCACGAGCTTTCGCACTTAGACCTCACTCCCCAACTCTCCCTCTACGGATTCGCCCTCACCATGTCGGTCACTCCCAAGAAGCTCTCCCTCCTTGACCCTCTCCTCTTCGCCCAACCCTCCGTCCAGACCCTCGTCCTCCCCTTCCCTCCCCACCCTCAAACTCCCACTAGGTGTCGACAATGTCTGCGGCATCGATTTACTTCGACGTCATCCCCATCATCTCTTCATCCTCGTCTTCTTCATCTCCGCGGAGTCTCCACCTTCACACAAATTCCTATTCCCCTACCTCGTGCACGGCCACAAGCTTTTGCACTTGGACCTCATCCACCAGCTCTTCTTCCATGGACTCGCCCTCGCCATGCCGGTCACTCCCAAGATCCTCCCCCTCCTATTGTCCACCCCTTCCCACCTTGCCCCAAACTTCCCTCCAAGCAACGAGAATGTCTACAACATCGGTTTGCTTTGGCAAGGTCACCATGGCAAGGTCACCATCATCTTCGCCCTTTGCCTCCCCCTCGCCTAGTAGCTCCCTTCCCACCTTAACCCTCTCATGGCCATCCTCTCCGACTTCTTCCTAGGCTAGACTCTCGACTTGGCCGATTAGCTCGTCGTTCATCGGTTTCGTTGGACCACCTAGGAACTAGATTGGACCAATCCCCCCTCCCTTTTCCCTTTCCCTTTCCCGTCAGGAGCCATTATCCCCACCCTTGTGGTCTCTTCTTTCTTTCTTTTTTCGATTTCCAATTTTGATTTCATTTTTATTTATTTACAGTTTTTTCTCCTTTTTTATGATGTAAATTCACAAAATTGCGTTTATTAAAAAGATCTAAAAAATCGCATAAGATTAAAAGAAGGAAAAAAAAAAAAAAAGAACACGGGTACATTCCCATCCGCTTACTATTAACCGACTAGACATAGACAAAAGTTACAAGTTTGCACGAAATGAGAGTTCTAGAACCTGAAGTGCGTGAAGTTAACGAGTGTTATAATTCACATCATAATGATCCCATATTTTGAACACTAAACTCTCTCATTTATCTTGATGTTAGCACGATTCTAAAGTTAATTCAATCAAACCACAAGAGTTTGTTGTCGAAATTCGACTCAAATAAATCGATCAAGCAGCCATATTTTCCTTTAACTACCTCTTTGATTGTGAATACATTCAACTTTAGCTAAGATCGCATGCCAGTGATGTTTATAATTCGCAACCAACTAATCAAAGATATGATGATTGATATCATGAAAACTCAATTAATATGTATGTGATAAATTTATCTTAAATTAATTTTAATCACAAAAAATCTAAAATTAATATATTTATGACAATTTTACAATCTTAATTTTCATTAAATTGATTTAATATTATGAAAAACCACAAGATAGATATATTTATTACAAATTGAGGGTAAATTCCAAAATTGGTACACTCATCAACTACTATATATCATCAAATTTAGAAATTTAGTGGTTAAATTTCACGAAAATTAGTGAAGAATGAATTTGTTTAGAATGTATCAATTTGAAATCATTTTTTTCGTGATATTAACCCACCGTATCGGGCATTCTTTCTCTCGGATTGCACGGGCGTTGCACGCTTTTGATTCTGAGCTGAACGCCGTGTCGTCGAGCGACGACACAGCCGGGTCGGCACGGGACCTTCGAAAGCCGACCGTTCACTGACTTATCTTGACCATTTCTGCAGTTTCTGTCGGTCCCCTGATTTGTCCTCTTCCACATTTCATCTTGCTTCGTATAACAATAATGTCGTACTACGTAAACGCTCAGATATTATTGTAAGCCATTTTATTTTATTCTCTATAGTTTAAAAACCATCATTAACCCAAAAAATAAAAACCCTTTTTTCCCCTAGTATGACGTCAGATGTCATATACGTTAAATTGAAAGAGTGAATGGTACACTAAATGCACCGACCAAAAAAAATAGTTACAATAAATGATTTTTTTAATGCATGCATTAATTTAATTTTATTATTTTTGTCCTTTTTTTTTTTCTGCTGAGTAAATCAGTCACTTGTCATTGTTCTTACAGAGGCGCGCTAGGACTTGTTACTTTTAT
The DNA here is from genome assembly GCA_016097545.1 of Eucalyptus victrix. Lineage (NCBI taxonomy): Eukaryota > Viridiplantae > Streptophyta > Magnoliopsida > Myrtales > Myrtaceae > Eucalyptus > Eucalyptus victrix. The sequence continues at coordinate 25,888,963 of CM027839.1, read as the reverse complement.
CAGGCACGCGTGTCGACCCGCCATCCGAAAAGTCTCTATTGCCCCTCCATCGTCAGCCCATTTCGGTCCCCCCTCGCCTCTGTTTCAAGGGCATTTTGGACAATTCCTCTCCGGACCGGGGAGAAGATTTTCTGTCCGTGTGAACGAGGCGGACGGTCGAAAACGAAAGGTGAACGCTGTCGGCTCGGAATTTGGTTTTTTTGTCTACTTAAAGAAAAAAATCAATATTTATCCTCCATAAAAAAAGAAACGAAGAAAATAATAGAAAGAAGACAACGGTAACTTGGCGGTTGCAGTAAATTCCAGAAATAGTCATTCACGCGTGAATACTCCTTGGTCAAAAACAAATATCAAGCAATTATTTCTTTTGTCTACTTCCATGAAAAAAAAAATCCTAAAATAATACATCCATGCCACATATATATTCTTTTTTTTTTTTTGTGATCAAGAATCCGTCGGAACATGCTCTTATCGGCTTATGCCAATTCGGGATCTCACAACCTTCGCAATGGAAGACCTATATGTCCTATACCTTGGGGAGAGCTAGCCTAACAATTCACCGCTAGGGCCTTCCACTTAAATCGCTAGCAATATAGGGTTTCGAATCCTCGACCTCCATGTACTGGAATGAGTGAACTTAACCAACTACGTTATCTACCAATGGGTTTCTAAATTAATTTTTGTATCACCAAAGCTCCTAAATTGAGACACTTATGCCACATTTACATCAAATTAATATATTCATGTTACATTTACTCTAAATTATAGTAACTAAGATTTTTTGCTAGTAAATGCGATATTGGTGCATCAGTTTAAAGTAAATATGAGAAGAAATATTAATTTAAATTTTTTGCGATGTAAAATTTTTTTTTAGTAAATGTGCCATGGATGCATCAATTTAGGATAAATGTGATACAAACATATTGGTGCATGACCACCGGCCGTAGTGGCTCTGCTGGATAAGAGCTTCGTTGATTTTTGCCTAAAGGTGAGGAATTCGAAACCCAATGAAAGCACTTAGTGTCTTAAGTGTGACGTCAGGTGGTGAGTTCTCCGCTAGCGTCATTCAGGATTTACTCATCGGATGTCGATCGTATGAAATTCCTTGGATATAAAAAAAAAAACATATTGGTGCATGAGTTTTTATGACATAAAAATTAGTTTGACACCTGTATACCAATTTGGGGTGGGTTTTTATGACATTAATCATATTTTTTTTATACAATTGTAACAATGGTATCATCGAACTATAAAAAAAAAAAAATTAGTATCACCAAACCAAATTGGTGTTCTCCATGTCCAAATGATGTCTCGTCCACTTTCAACATCGTAATTGTACTCATTCGATAGCATCCGAAGATCTCTCCTCAGGTTCAATCCTTGTCGACACAACGAGCGATTCTATTTCTTACAAAGATTAAAAAAAAAAATTGGCCTACACAATCCTTTCTTTATTTTTTCTATCTTTTTCTCATGGTTTGAGGTAAAAATAAATTTGAAAAGCTTTTTCGCCCGTTATACAATCGACATAGGTGCTCGTCGATTCCTCTTCTCGGCCTACTCACTTTTCCTTAACGCTACATAAGACCTACGGCGGTCAAACGAGGAGCACAGGGACCAAAAAAAGAAGAAAAAAAAGGCAAATGAGGCGGAATTGCAAAATCACGCGAGTGGGGCCCACTACGGCCAATCGGATTTTGCCCGAAAAATAAAAAAAAAGGAGCCCCTAGCGATCACGGCTTTTCCGTATCCGGGCCAACATTTAGTAACCAAAGGTAAATAAAAAGAATTACTGAAAAACCAGCAGAGCCTGATTCACGCGCTACCACGAAGCGCGTGAGTGAAGTGCCCCGTCGGGCCAAATCGGTTCTTGGAATGGGATGGATATGCTATCTGATATTACAAATTAGGGACGATTGATTCCGGTACGAGTTGATACCTGACTTAGAATCGGGTGACTTTCAATTCCAAAAGATCAGGATCGGGAATTGGGAAACGACCCTTTTTTTTTTTGAAGATTTTGTGTAAAAGGAAAAAGCAAATTCTTGCAATAAAATATGAAAGTTGCACCATTTCATTGCATGATATATGATGGTGGTGTAGTTGCAATTGTTCGTGTTGAAAATCATGGTTCGGCCCTCGAATGCTTACCCCTAATCATACTACTAGATGCCATCTCGAACACAAAATAAGGCATTCATTTTTTGCTTTATATGTTTGGAATAATTTAACATACATTTTCAAGAAGTCGAACCTTATCAAATCCTTAAAGTACTATGTTTAAATTATGGATGTAAAAATATGAGGTATTCCCTAGGGGAGGGGAAAGAGAAAATAATTCTCTCCAATTAAAGGATGGGACGCGTGAATACTAATACGTTAAAGTAAGATATGCTATTCTATTAGCCCAATAGGAGTGCTTGAGAGGCAAGGCGGCCCTCATTAGAGCTCTTGGGCTTCTGGATTGTGGTGAGATACAAATAATTTAGCATAAATTTTTCCGGAAGTCCTAGGAATGTCTTCAGTTCTCTTAGGTGTGCCAGCTGCATCATATGGTAATGTGCTGATTTGCAATTATTTGATGCGACCCACTCTTTTTTTTTTTTTGGGGTAAGAAAAGACTATTTTTAATGGTTAATGAAAAAATTTACGCGACCATATTCACTATTCTAGATACCGAATCATTAACCAAAGCTGCAAAAAGATAGAATTCCATGCGCTCACTTTAGTTGAGAATCCTTGTTGGAACCACACTAGCTACAACAGAATGGAGTGACCGCCTCAAAGGTTTGAGTGCCAATTGACATTTCAGCTTACCTAAAAGGGTTAAAGTTGAATACACAAATTGACATCGAGAATCTATATTAAAAGCCCTAAAGAATCGATGCTGCAAAAAATAATATAATTTATCCTTCGTTGCTATGCATTACAAGTTAGTTTTCTTTTTCCACTCCTCTGGTTTGCATTGGGGGATGAGAAGAAATAATATGACTAGCGTGTCCCCCTGATCTAGAAAGATCTCTTCAGAGGTCGGTCCAATGTCAAAGATAGTAACATCGTCGGCTTAATCAATTCTGGTCGCCCCATCTTTCAACTACTTTTTTTTTCTTTTCCGCGAGAGGAAGAAAGAAGGGGTCGAGGCGCCCCGGCGGAGCTCGCACCGCCGGGGAGCCGTGAGGAACACGCGCCGCCGCCGAGAAAGAGGGGGTCGCCGGAGGGAGACTGTAGGGCGGGTCAAGCGATGATGACAGAAAGTCCATAAAAGACGCAAGGCGCACAACATCGCAATTGAAAAAGCTGTGTAGCCCAAAGAAGGAACACTTCTGGGCCCACCCCTATGGGCCCCACGCTCCCCGGGGGCCCCACGCTCGCAACTTCGCTTTTTCTCTTTCCCTTCCTTTTTCTTCCGCTGGTTCATTCATTCACACCGGGACGACAAATTAGTGGAGTCGACTCGATCTTCGATGGGATGGGATGGACAGAATCAATTTATGAAAACGTGATCGATTTACTCTAATTATCAATTAAATTTACATAAAAGTTTTAAAAATATATATCTCGATTTTGACATTAGCGTGTGAAATGCTGGCATCATCACGAATAAAAAGGCCGGTGAAAATTCTTCCAAAATTTGAATTGTCACGTGTGTATATTTTCTCGAGTCTCTATCATGCTCGGTTTTTCACTTGTGCTGTCTCACTTATGAAGGGGACTATCGAAAGAATCTAGATATTTCGCTATTACAAAATCAGACATATCATAACGAAAAGTGATGAAATTGGTAAATTGATATTGCAAAATAAAGGAATCTTATTCTATGTCCAAAAACCATGCATCGAATTATTTTTTTTTTTTTTGCAATTTTCGAAAACAATTAAGTAAAATTTAATAAGGGTCTCAAGGGAAGTTTGGTCGGGCACGAGTGAGAGATACTGAATCAAGATATAACTTCACAATTCATAATAGTATAAACTAATATTTTTGAAAAAAAATTGTTTTCTTCTTTTCTTTTTATTTTTAAAAGAGAGAAAAAAAAAAAAAAGTAACGGAGACTAGACTAGACGCAAGAGACGCACCCCACTGCAAAAGCGAGGAATTAAAGCAAAAGCTAAGGGGCACGATCGAAACCATCCTCTGCTTCAAAGAGCCCTTCTTTCACTCGCAGACAGAGAAGAGAGAGAGTCTAGAGAGAGAGAGAGAGACACACACACACACCCCCTGTCCTGGAAGAGAGAGAGAGAGAGACAGAGTCTAGAGAGAGAAAAAGCAGAGCTTCGAGCTCGGGCTCGGCCTCTGGCGCTCTGCTCGGGGAGGGCGGAGGGAAGGGAGAAAAGATGGAGGAGAATTAACCCTAAGTGAAAACCCAGCACGCGATCTCGCAGGCGCGCGCGCTCCCTCGCTTTCCCTGCTTCTGGACAACCAAGAGAGAGGCAGAGGCAGAGGCAGAGGCAGAGGCAGAGGCAGAGACAAGGGTCGTCGACGGGTCGCCTTCTGGTCTGCAGGGAATCTTGTCGCGAGCCGTTCGCCCGCCCCAGCTCCGCTCGCGAAGGCCCGAATTCGGATTATTACGCGCGCGCCACCGCATTGGACGAGTGCCCGCATGCCTTTTTGACCGGTGCGTCGTCTCTCTCTCGCTCCCTGCGCTTCTGGGTTCGGCGTTTTCTGCTTCCTTTCTCGCTCGGGGAACGTGGGTTCGCGGCGTGACGTGGGTTGCCGAGAGATGGGCAATGCCGCGGAGCACGGCGCCGCGAACGCTTTCTTGCGGTTTTTTCTGGTTTTTTGAATTGTGGGTGGTGCTGCTTCTTCTTCTTCTTCTTCTTCTTCTTGAGAATTCCCTCGCTTCGTTCCTGGCTGCCGAGAGAAGTTTGAAGTGCTTCCGTTTTGGGGCGTCGTTTGAATTTGTTTTTGTGGCTTTCGGTTCGCTGCTTTATCCGGTGAAGATGAGCCGAGTTCGCTGGTTCGGCTTCTCGAGCTGGACTTGCAGCCTGAACCCAAAAGAAAAAAAAAAACTTGGCTTGCGGCTCGAAAGCTCTTATGATGTGTGTGGTCGGTGGGGGTGGCTGCTGTTTCGATAGCATTTTGGGTGGTGGATCTTGATGCTCTGTAGTTCGTGAGCGGTTGGTTTGTCATCTAAGTGGAAGCAACGTCGCACCAAATTTTGCTGCTCTTGGTTTTGTACTTTTTGAGTTGTTTTTGACCCTTCCCATCTTCTTGATTTCTGCAGCTTTCGTTTTCCAGAAATCATGCGTGCAAAATAAGTAAAGAGTTTGTGAATCTGCTCTGAGTTTATCCCCATACTTTCTGGGTAGAATCGAATTCGAGTGGGGCTAAAACTGTGCCGCCCGATGGTTAAGCTTATATTGCGACCGAAACCCGCGTGTGTAAAATTGTTCTTGGCAATTGTATTTAAATCTCATCACTCCCTTTGCTTGAATTGGGTTGTTTTTATGGGATGATCAGATGTCGAGTTGCCTTTCGATATTCCTATATATTTAGCCTCAAGAATGATCGGTATTCTTTATTTAGTTAATAGAAGACTTTTGAAGTTACTGGGTTCAGTGGTAACACGGTTGTTTGGTCTATTGCAGAGTTGCTTCGTTGCTTTGTTGAGAGCATTTATGTGATTTTTTCCTATCACTGGAAATGGAAAGGTTTCCAGAAGTCAAGGTACTTCCTGCGAAGTTGCCTGGTAAGGACCAGGTATCCAGTATTCGTATGCCCACAGTGAGAGAAGTCGCAGAAGAAATGGATACGCACATGCATTTTTTTAGAGAAGCACATCAAGTGTCTAGTGGGCATCCGATGTTGGTAAGAGGAGAAATTGGCCGATCTGTTTTACACGACTCACAAGAGTCACGCTCATATGCGTCCGTAAGAAGATGGAAAGGCAAAGACTCTATTCCCGGACAAGAACAATCGGTGCCCAATGCTGTCTTATTTAAGGTCGGTGATGATTCATTTGAGGAAGGTGGCCCAAGTTGTTTTTCAGGAGCTAGTCATCCTCCTGAGCCGATTGACACAGATTTAATGAAAGCAGTTTATGTACCACTCGGTCAAGATAAACCTGAGAGCACATGCTTGATTAAAAGCTTGTCTGTAAAAGGACCCTTTCTGGAAGATCTATCAATCAGGCCTCCAGCTAGGAAACCTAGCCCAGTTATTCTTTCACCAGCAGAGAGTTTGGTTGAAGAACCTAATGATGCTTGTCCATTTTCAGTTCCTCGTGCATCACAAAATACAGATAATTCTCTCCTTCCAAATGACACAGAGGAGAAGGAATGTGTTTGGGATGCTTCTTTGCCTCCAAGTGGCAATGTAAGTCCACACAGTAGCATTGATAGTACAGGTGTTGTTACTGCCATGAGCGTTGTCAACAGTCGCGCCAGCACATACCGCAGTGATATGTTCACAAGTGACGGCATGCTTAGTGTCGACAGGAACTTTGAGAGTACGAAAGGGAGTGTGCGGGGGGATTCACTTGAGAGTGCGAAAACAAGCATTAGTCGAGCTAGTGATAGCAGTGGCCTTAGTGATGACAGTAATTGGAGCAACATCACAGGAAGTGCCAATAAGCCTCACAAAGGGAATGATCCTAGGTGGAAGGCTATCCTTGCCATTCGAGCGCGAGATGGACTTCTTGGGATGAGTCACTTTAGATTGCTCGAGAGGCTAGGATGTGGTGATATTGGCAGTGTGTATCTTTCTGAGCTAAGTGGTACTCGTTGCTATTTTGCCATGAAAGTTATGGATAAGGCATCTCTTGCTAGCAGAAAGAAGCTCAACAGGGCACAAACAGAAAGAGAGATTCTGCAGCTGCTAGATCATCCATTTTTGCCAACTTTGTATACTCATTTTGAGACAGAAAGATTTTCATGTTTGGTCATGGAGTTTTGTCCGGGAGGGGATCTGCATACTCTAAGGCAACGACAGCCTAGGAAGCATTTTTCTGAGTATGCTGCTCGGTAAGATTGATAACTACATGTCATCAGCTGTTTATGGTGTTTCCTTCCTTTACTTTAAGACAAGTACACATTTTTATTTTTTATTTTAAATTTTTCTCGCTTGTTCCCTGTGGAAGGGTATGTCAATTTCTGCATTTCTTATGTGAAAGCTCCTTTATTCAGTGAGAAAATATAAGTACGCATTTGGCAGGAGTACATATGAAATTATATCTTTCGCATGTAAAAAAGTTTGCATGATTTCATTTAGAACTAACTGCCACTTCATCTGGGATCTATTGAGCAACACCTGTCAGGTTCATTTCTTGCACAATCCTGTGCATGGTTTGACTGGTAATTTTGTTTTCAACAAACGTGCGTTCTTTTTCCCAACAGAACATATTGCTTGCTTTGATATAAATTGAGATAGGGGACCTGAGATTCTTTTCGTGATCTTTCTTTTTTGGGTTTCCATCTGAGAATGGATTGTTCTTCTGTCATGTGGGAGAAAGCAGATAGGGTATTTTAAGAGTGGTTCTAGAGTATCCTCTATCCGCCCTTCACCAAATGTGTGCTTGCAGCTTAATCTTCTGAAACTCTTGAATGCAATCCTCTCTTAAAACCTTGTTGGATTATAAGGAAGCATGATATCCAGAATTCCACTAAGTAAACATGCTTAATAATGTTGACTGAGTGCATAGTGGAAATATATTTTTGCTAGTACTTACTAGTGTTGCTTGGGCGCAATTAAAAAATTGCTCCTTTCTTTTGCTGTGTTAAACGTGCATCAGTTGCTGGCTTTGCTGAAGATGAAACACTATTTTGTTGCCAATCATTATGATGAATCTCATCAGCATTTTAACAAGTTCATTGTTTGATTTGCAGAACATATCCTCTAGCTAAACTATTAGCATCAGTAAATAATATTTGGCAGAAATTAAAGGGAAGAAATATTGACTATTCTATCAGGGACAACTATGATCTTAGGACAAGTATGATCTTAGATTTCCTGTGTTAGTATAAATCTCATTGGCCACATCTATCTTCAAGTGCTTGTTTCAATATAAAGTATTACGGTTTGTGACCAGAAACAGTTTTTCAATGGAAAGTCCATGGAACTCTTTTAACTTCCTCAATGAGGCACTTTTCCTTACTGGTGCTTTTGTGTTAAGTACCATTTATGTTTACTTTTGACTGAAAGTGAATTGCTTAGGTCACTTGCGTCTATAAGCATGCAAAAAGAGGCGGTGCTGCTAAGCATGAGAAAGAGATGATAGTATGATGACTTCGTGTGTGATTATTTATTTTGGCAAGGACGCTGCATATAATTCTGATGGGCAAATATGCTTCCTTTTGATCTTTTAATATTTTATTTCTGATTGTAGAATACCTTCAGCAGTTTAGCAAATATAATCCATTTCGTCTAAGCTTATCCTCTTGATGGTGAGAATTGTTGCAATCCCATTTTCTTAATGTAGGGGAACAAGTGACTTAAAATTTCTCATACGTTGAAGTTCATTCTTGCGAGACCCTCCTTTTCATGCTAATAATGACTTACTTAAGTAAAAGGCACCTGACCCATTGAAGGGCATACGGATAGATGTGCTGAAGAAAATTGGATTATAATCTGAAAGAAGTTCCTGCACAAAATTTTACTCAGATGACCGATAGTTTTTCTACGATTTATTAATTTTGATGCGATTTTTTGGTTCATTGGTGTGAAGTATAAAATGCCGAGATATGGCGAATCCTTTAACTAAATTTTTCTCCTCATCGTCCGAAGCAGCAGTGAGAAAAAGCACATTTCCTTCAGTATGATCTCTTACCTATATTTACCTGACTTGACTTTATTCTTAAAAGTTGGTGATTTTATATACCTAGGGAAGGCTACAGTATCTTGTATTCTGTGGAACTTCAAGTTTCTTTAAACTGCTTTAATTAATGGCTGCATTTATAAGTCTTGCAACTTGTAATGTGAATACCATCTTGGTAGGACCTGGATAAATTTCATTATTTGTAGATATATCTTTAGGCATTCTAGGCATGATTTGGAGGACTAAATTTCTAGGCTCGGTGAGAAGAGGATGTTCAATTGTCTTGTTGTATGGTTTCTTTAAGCATTTCCCGAACTTTGTTGAACATGTCATGAAGTAAAATAATCATTACCGTGTCTGTTTTTTGCAGGTTTTATGCTGCAGAGGTTTTGCTAGCTCTTGAGTATCTGCATATGCTTGGAGTTGTGTACAGGGACTTGAAACCTGAAAATGTTCTGGTTCGTGATGATGGCCACATTATGCTCTCAGACTTCGATCTTTCATTAAGATGTGCTGTATCACCAACCCTCATAAGAACCTCAAATGACTCTGACCCAAGAAGGGCTGGCGCTTTTTGTGTCCAGCCGGCCTGTATTGAGCCTTCCTCGGTGTGCATCCAGCCCGCTTGCTTCATTCCCCGGTTCTTCCCCCAGAAGAATAAGAAAAAGAATCAGAAACCCCGTGCAGAACCAGGATTCCCCTCTAGCACCCTTCCAGAACTTGTAGCTGAGCCCACTTCAGCTCGGTCAATGTCCTTCGTTGGGACCCATGAGTACCTTGCCCCCGAAATTATCAAAGGGGAGGGGCATGGGAGTGCGGTTGATTGGTGGACCTTTGGGATTTTCCTGCATGAACTGCTCTATGGTAAAACCCCATTTAAAGGCTCTGGGAACCGCGCCACGTTATTCAATGTGGTTGGGCAGCAACTCAAGTTCCCAGAATCACCAGCCACAAGTTATGCAAGCCGGGACTTGATACATGGTTTGTTGGTAAAAGAGCCACAAAATAGGCTCGGGGTGAAGAGGGGTGCAACCGAGATCAAGCAGCACCCATTCTTTGAGGGCGTGAATTGGGCCCTGATTCGGTGCAGCACACCTCCAGAGGTGCCAAGGCCAGTGGAAGCTGAGCTGCGAGGGAAGTATGGGGCAGTCGACCCGGTTGGTGTTGGCAGTGCTAGTAAAAGGATGGCTGGGCCGGGGACGGACATGAAGTCTGGTGGTAAATTTCTGGACTTTGAGTTCTTTTAGTGTTTTGGACTGGTGGAATTTCTGTGCTGTGTTTGTTCTAGCATTCCTGATAATCCCGCTGGAGCATCTCTGCTCTGTCTCTCCCTGTTACTGCACTACCAAATGGGAACAAATTGTGCGAAACTTCTGTGATCTTACCTGAAACTCAACAATCTATACTGAGATTAGCTTTTTAAGTAGGAAACTCATTGGATCTTACTGATGCCGAGATTATTAATTGAAATATTTCAATGAATCTCTGATCCGTGTTGTGTTAGTTTCCCAAAGTTGTTGCTCGATATTGGAACTAAATCGTCCACGTATGGACGGATCTCCTCTTTTTGGCATTCTTCTGGCAAATACTGACGAGGATAGTCCCAAGTGCTTCCCCCTAACGTCCTTGGCTATTGACTCATTCACGTCGTTATCGGGTGATCATTAACTATACTCTTTATATTCATTGAATAATGTCAATTCGTGCGAATAAAACGACACCCTAGTCCTGGTTCCTTGTCAATGTGGAGGAGGCAGTTCGGATGTTGTGCTGTCTTGGGAGTGATACTGTGTCACAGGCATCAGTCGCAAAGCTCGGACAAGCACGAGCAGCCGATCAGACATATACAAGAAAGAATACTAATATTGCTGGCAGCCTTCTGTTCTTAGGCTCTCATGTTTATGAATCTCTTGCTTGCTCTTGCGTCACCATAGGATCTGTCCACATGAAGCAGGAAAACTTCCATGTAGACAGGTTTCGAGCGGTTCTACTCAAAGATTGCGCTCATGATGTCGGAAAACCATCCGTGGATGTTGTCATTGATCGTTTTCTATTCACGAAAATCAAGTTGGTAATTGAAACAAAGTGGCTAAGATCTCATACTTAAGTAAGGGACGAGCAAAATTCATCAACTAATTGGGAAAGGTGAAGTGTCGGAGTATTTATATCGATCAGTCATGTCATGTCATGTAGGCTCGAGTCATACACTTGATCTCTTTGGCTGGAATTATTCAGAGCAAGATAAAAAAATAGACCCACTTCTAAATTCAATCCGGTATAGACCCACTTCTAAATTCAATCCGGTTTTCGGAAATATTGTTAGTATAGAAAGACCTTCAAGCTAGAGAGAGTCGAAAAAGGATCTTTTGTGCACAAGCCTGCATGATACCAACCTCTTCTGTAGCACCCTTTGTGGGTGGCCAGGCAATGGACAAATAACGATGTGAGATCCGTCTTCTAAATTCACGGTAACACAAACGGAGATAAATCTTTCAAACAATAAAAGATTTTTTCGAATATTAGAGATCTTGATGGTTCGGTTTGCGGAAGTGAACAATGCTTTACGAGAGAAACTGGCCAAAAGCCTAAAACCGGCGAATAAAACGAAAAAAGATGGCTGAATCCTCAGATATAGACGTGAAATATAAGAGGTGAACGAAAAACCTTGTCGATAGTGAGATCATCTGGTTGGCCTGACCGTCTGATTGCGATTTTTTTTTGGTCACGTAGCGAGGCACATCTCATTCCATAGATTAAATGCGATTGAAACGGCCATCGTTGAATTTAAAAATGGGCTATGTTGGTCTATTCTCCATCAATTTCTTTTCTTCGGTTTGCCCCCGGATCAGCTCCATTCGTTATAGAGCTACCCGACAGCAGGAGGAGAAGAAGAGACTAACGTTGCTTTTCACTCGGCTTTAGAGGTAAATATAATTTGATACGTGAAGGTCATTTTAGTTACGACAGAAAAATGGAAGCAAAAGAAGGGAAAATACGAAGTGGGAACTTTAATCATAGGGGTGATTGGTTCTAAAGTGGACGGTTCCCACTCTGGAACCGAGAACTATCGAAAGGTCGATTTTGAAAAATGGGAAGGGAACCATCTGTTAATTCCATGGTTGCATTTCATGGTTGCATTTCAGTTCCCTAGTGGGTTAGTGGAACTTGTCTTATAGGAAGTAATAAAGTTAAAATGTTTTTAACGTGTGTTGTGTGGATGCCAGATTGAAATGCTCTTATTGAAGGAGATGATGCAGAGGGGACTCTTATGTTTTTGTAGGAGTGTGGTCGGCAAATCTATCTCCTAAATTGAAATTCTTGTCGTGAGATTATATTGAAGTTTCGGGCCATGGATGTTAGCGCTAAGGCATTGAAGAAATAGCTAACAAAAAACTAGGCTTAGTGGAAAGGATGATGATGATAGTGGAGATGGGTCTCAATTTAGACAGCAAGAAGAGGGCATCGGTGTTCTCATTAAGACATCTAAGAAGCAAGCCTATTGTTAGGGATTTTGAAATTGATAGAAAACCTTAATGATATTTATCCAAGAAAGGCAAAAAGAAAGGGAAGGTTAATTTCTTTTCAAAGTTGTAGAAATCATTTAAAATATAAATACATATAAGTACGGTTTGGGAGGGTAGATGGATGGTTCTACCTCTAAAACCGGGAACTGACCAATCTTTATGAAAACCATTAGTTCTAGGCCGGTTTGGTTTGGTTTTGAACGAATTGGGCAATTCTCAATTTTTTTTGTACACCCTTAATAAATCAGGCTGTTTTAAATATTGTTGTACTAATTAATTGAATCACTTAGGGATCCAATTTCAAATACGTTTTTAACTTGTTTGTTGGCATCTATCCATCGAACTAATCTTTTGATAAATTCAATTAAGCATAAAATGTCAATCCGATTCGATTTTCATTATGATTTTGAAAATATTGCTGTACATACATGATACTAAAGGTATGCATTGTAACCATCATATTTCTGATTGCATTATTTTTATTCCCAAAAACAGATTTAGAATAAAATTCTTTTGGTAATGCAATTTTATTATTTAATTTTTAGAACAATTTTTTTAGTCTAAAAATAGGTTTAAAATAGAAATAATAAGTAAAAATTTTCCACTTTTTTATTTCTAGAACAAAATAAAAAATAAAAACTCTTTTCATTACTTGCTTTCACTATAAATAGGCCACTCACCTACTGTTGCTTGCCATTCGCCCACCTCCTAGGAGAATCTTTGTATTATTATTAAATGTATATTTATGCTTAGAAACTCATATGGGAAATATAATTATCTATTTTTGACAAAAAATTATGTCTAAAAATAGAATAATTATTATCCGTGTGAAATGAAATGTTTTAGAATCCATTAGAACTTTGAATGATTGCAAAAAAAAGCAAAAAGAAATCCAAATCCATGGGATGGGGTGGGGGAGGACGAGCTGCCACGTGTCGCGAAACGTGGACCAATGAGGCGAGAGCATGCCCTCCCTGTCGAGTTCTTGTGGCGGGTAATGCAAATCGAGGAGACGATAGAAGAAGCAAGAGAGTTCGCCGCCGCCGCCGCCGCCGCCGAGAAAATGGGGGATCTCTACGCCCTGGACTTCGACGGCGTCCTCTGCGACAGCTGCGGCGAGAGCTCCCTCTCCGCCGTCAAGGTCTTCTCTCTCTCTCTCTCTCTCTCTCTCTCTCTCTCTCTCTCTCTCCGGGTACTTTCACTTCTCTCTTTCTCGCGGTTTGACTCGACGTGGTTTGACTTCCCTCTGCGTTCTCAGGCCGCGAAGGTGAGATGGCCGGGGCTCTTCGACGGCGTCGACTCCGCCACCGAGGATTGGATTGTCGACCAGATGCACATTGTAAATCACCTCCCGATCAGTTCGATTCCGAGTTGCATCGTTTTCGATTTCGCTTTGTGTTGACCTTGGCGGGATTGAATCGGTGACGCCTTGATTAAGTGATTGATCGGTTCCTTCAACTCTAGTTATGGAAAATTCGGATTGGTTTGCGTTCTTCAATTGGAAAAAAGCTACTGCGCATGTCGTGGGGAGTTCGATTGTCGAAACTCCGATGGCATCTCATAGTTGCTTCGTCCTTAGATAGCTGTATAAGTCGCTTCAAGTTCAAATTTTTACCTGAAAAGATTAGCCATTTATCACTTTGGATTGGCCTCTCTGTCGTGTGATGTTGTGCACCTGCTCCGGCCGTTCTTTCTTCAAGTACGGCGATGTCTCTCTTTCTATGGAATAGTGGGTTTTATGCAATGTCACATGTATGGAGGATTTTGTCTTAATCTGATCCTAGCCTACGAAATTTTTTGACAAACCCAGATCGAGATGAGTTATCATTAGCCTCTATCTTGAAGTTGCTGCAATATGTTGGTAAGGTATGATAATTTAATAGGTTGTGGCAGTGTCCTCATGGTGATGGTCTGTGGTAGGTGAGGCCTATTGTGGAGACTGGATATGAAAATGTCCTGCTCGTGAGACTGCTGTTGGAGATGAGAATGAGCTCTATTCGCAAGTCTTCGGTGGGTACATGAATGAATATTTCCTCATCAAATGCTTCTAGAGCACGTTAAAGCTGATTTATTCTATGTCGATGTACCTGATGACACGGGGTTTTGTGTGCAAGGTTGCAGAGGGACTCACCATAGATGGGATTCTGGAGAGCTGGTCAAAGATCAAACCTGTCATTATGGAAGAGTGGGGTGAGAACAGGGAAACGCTGGTGGATCTTTTCGGAAAGGTCAGAGATGAATGGATGGATAAGGACTTGGGAACTTGGATTGCTGCAAACAGGTTCTCTAGATTTTCATTTTCATAAAGAGCATCAGAATCCCATTTGATCTTTCTATGTGATTTGTAAATAACACAACAAAAAAGCTTTTTACTGCTATATAGCTCTACCTTGGGATGGTAGTTGCTTAGGGGAATGTGATGATGAGAGTTTGCATGTCTTAAGTGCCTAACAAAGCCATTAGAAATTTTTCTTCTTTGGGAATTTACTATAATGTTGATGTACTTTCTTTTGCCATTGTGATAACTCAACTGTAAGATCAATATTATGATTTCGTGAGGCTTAAATTCTAGGGTCACTGTTTCATTTTACTTCATGTGTACTGATGTGTGTGCTCCCAATCAGACTAATTTCGTTGTTCTTCTAGCCATGCTCATTGTGCTTCTCCTCTTAAATTGTACGATGATAACGACTGATTAGTTTTGTCTTAAATTGGGAATCTGGTGCCATTGAATTCCTCTTAGTTGAGTTTGTGACACATTAGTTAGATTATCAATCAGTTGAGAACAAGAACAATATCAAATTAAATTATAGGACAAAATACCATCTTCGTGCAGCTAGATGTGAAATATGTTGGCCTAATGATAAGAATCTTGATGTACGGATGTCTAGGACTAACCTTCCTGTTGGTTCTGTGCTCCGTCTGATATGTTGACTTCAAGAACTTTATCAGTGCTGCACGCTTGATTATACTATTTCATTGTATTTTCTTGTAATCAATCATTCTTCCTGCAGATTTTATCCAGGAGTTCCTGATGCTCTTCAATTAGCGAGCTCAAGTATATTTATTGTTACAACGAAACAGGTTGGCTCTTAGTATCATGGTTACTCTAGTTTAGTGGGACTATGAATTTTTGAAAGTGCAGAATATTTCCAATCAGCACTTTGAGTTGTTATTGTTGCTGAGCATCCAATTGATTATTCCCTTTTCCCTTTTCCTGTCTTATAAATTAGTAAATTTTCTTCTGTTATGCCCACTCCAGAGTCGATTTGCGGATGCTTTGCTGCAGAAACTTGCGGGGGTAACTATACCCCATGAAAAAATATATGGTTTGGGGACTGGGTAAGTGAATCTCCGATAAGTGTTGTAAAGAAGCATTAAATTACTGCAGGTACCCTCGAGATGTCCATTTTCTCTCATTTTTCATTCTGTGAATTGTATACAGACCCAAGGTGGAAGTGCTGAAGCAGCTTCAGAAGAGACCAGAACACCAGGGGTTAAAATTACAGTAAGATTTTCTCCTGCTTCTGGTAAATGAAGAGTGCAAATTCATGACATACTAATCTTATCACTTCGCAATACAGTAAATGATCATTCAAATTCTTCATCTTCCAAGAAGTGGAAAATTATTTAGAAGGTCCTTTTCTTGTTTACCAGCTTTGTGGAAGATCGACTTGCAACCCTCAAGAATGTCATTAAAGAGCCTGAGCTAGATGGATGGAATCTGTATCTTGGTACCGTCTTCTGTCCACATGTTCACATTCCTGTTTTTGCTTCTCCATCTTTGCCTATATTTTTCCTTCTGCATTACTTATTTTGCCTCTTTGCATTTGTTAGTGTATGCTTTCTCTAGATATTTAGCCCATTTATCAGCACACTAAGCTCGAATAGTTTGAGCAGGGGATTGGGGTTATAACACAAAGAAGGAGAGGAAGGAAGCAGCTAGCATTTCCAGGATTGAGATTCTTCAGCTCTCCGACTTCACTAAGAAGTTGAAGTAACCAAATTTGCCTTTCTTTCTGTATCTTTCACTAGCTGATTATCAATTATGTATCTCCGGTAAGTGGTGCAGATGAGACGCTGCTTCAACTTGCAATGGGTCATATGGCCCGAGAAACAAATAAGAAAGTCGAAAAGAAAAGAAAAGAGGAAAATAATACGATTGGCCAAGATTTTTTTTGTGATATTCTTTGGGTTGATATAGCCAGCATATAAGAAAATTGAAATAACATGCTTAGGCGTAGGGGTGTCAACGGTTCGGTTCGGTTATTGGTTTTTAGTTTTTGCATTTCTTTTATTTCCTCTTTCCTTCTCTGCATCGTCTTCCTGGATGCTTGCATCATCAAAAACCCCCAAAAAGATCAATGACCGAGAGAAAAAAACCCTCACCGGACCCTTTTCAACCGCCACCGGAATCTCCTTGGATCCATCGCCTGTGCCGTCCTCCCTGTCCCCGTCCCTGTCGCCGCCGTCCGCCGCCGCATTGTCGCAGATGGAGGAGACGGCGTTCAGCAGGTTGGGGGGCAGGGGGAGGTTACGGGAGATGAGGCCAAGGGCGCACATCAGCGACTTCGTCTTCCTCCTCTCTCTTCTGTCTTCTGCGGATGCAGACCCACTCTCTTTTTTTCAAAATGCTCTCTTGCAATTCGCCTCCATCTCTGCATCCATCTTTGGCTACTTCTTCTTCGACCTTCAGCGCTGTTGCCTCCTACCCAACTCCTCTCCCGTCCTCCACGTCGACGCTCGGGTCGGTGGACCATCACCGTCCCGCTCGCACTGCCGTTGCTGTGGTGGTGGCTGCTGCTACTGGGGTGGGGGCTGGGGGCTCTTGAGCTGGGCCACCATGGAGGGAGGCGTGCAAAATCGAGCCAGAGGAGACGGGGGAGTCGGGAGAGAATAAAACCGAATCTTTAATGGTTTATTGGTTTGCGATTTAGTTCGGTTCGGTTAACCGATAAAAACCGAACCAATAAAAAAATATTGGTTTTTAATGAGAACCGAATCGAAAACCGAACTGAACCGAAAAAACCAAATTTTTCGGTTCGGTTCGGTTCAGTTTGGTTTCTAACACTCCTACTTAGGCGTATAAACTACTAAAAATTTGTGATTATTTGGGTCGTATCAATTTAGCTCTAGCAATTACCCCTGCTCTCTCTTACAGCGTTCATTTTCGCAGACTCTAGCTTGAAATGCATGAGCAATGTGATCGTTGCAGTTGCAAGTGCAAAAGATCTATACCGGAGTTGGACGAACCGAGGAAAATTTTTGCCTCTTAGATATCGCACTTGTACAAGAAAGAAATGATAAAGGCCCCTTATGGTACCATATGTCTCCTGTTCTCCGTTCTTTTAAAGGTATAATCGAGCTGAGTTGAGGCGATGTAGCGCTGAGTTTGAACTTGACTCGACCTGCGCACTCAATGCTCAAGGCATAGCCTGAGCTCGATCGAGCATTGAAATTCCGGCTCAGGCTCGACTCAGACAGAAAATCGAGATTTAATCAAAGCTCAATTCAATTTGCCTCATTTATAATCAAGGAATCAGTCAAGCTCGAGCGACTCGCCGATAGCTTGATACATTTCGCTTGGACTCAAAATCATCCCCTCTTACATGCGTAAAAGTTGGTAGTCAGCATTGCTTTTTCTGCCCTTGGAATCTCCAAGTAAAACAACACTTCCATGCTCTTATTATTATTATTTTTGGGTTAAGTATAGTTAGTGTTCAAATTTTTACAATACGTGCAATTTGGTCATCCAGCTTTATGTTTGTCCAATCACATCTTATATTCTTATATTTTACTTTGTGTGATCAAGTTTTTCCATCAGTTACTGGCATTGACACCTCAAATGATGGGCATTGCCATTTACGGCCATGGACACGTGGAGCCGATGCGATGATGGATCAAGAAATAACTGAGGGATTGAATGAAAGAAAAATGTGAAATCCCGCAAGAAAGAGAGATGGGGCGACTAGACATGGCTGTGGCGAGATCAGTTAATGGTGACCGTGCAGCCACAATTGCCAGGTATAGGGAGGGTTCCACCGATGCCCACCATATATGTTTGGAATAGATTCCATTTTAAAAGAGTTGAAAAAGCACTATCTCGTTGAAAGCTCAGAGGATTAGAGCACGTGGTTACGAACCACGGTGTTGGGGGTTGAGGGTCTTTGATCCTTTGCCCCCATAGTCCTTTTCTCTCTCTCTCTCCTAAGATTTGATGACATGGCTTACTAACCCAGCAAAAATTGTGCCATTTCCATTTAGGTGTTGAGTGATGAGGGGATAGAGACTGTCGACTTAATTTTAGCTGTCCAATGGGGCTCTACATACCGGCATTGTCTCAAGAAGCCATAGTAGACTTTAAAATGAACAGGTAGTGGCCGTATGAGTGCGTTAGTGTTTAGATTTACATTTTCCGTCTGTAATTTTAATGGAAGTCTTAGGGAAAAGTGCCAAAAAAGTCATAAACCTTTTACCTTTATACCGATTTAGTCCTAAATCCTTTTTTGGTGCCAATTCAGTCCTAAACCTTTTTAAGCTGTGCCAATTTAGTCTTTTCCAGCCAATTTTGGCCGGATTTTGCTCATTGGACGCCGGCCGGGCCGACGTGGCTTAATCGCGCGGCGACGTGGACAACTTTTAATAATATTTTAATATTTTTTATTTTTATTTTTTATTTTTGTCTTTTTCCTCTAGCCGGTCGTCAAGGTCCGGCGGACCGGCCGAGGCGACCGCCGGCGAGGTCGAGCCTCGCCGACCCTCGCCGGATCTAGCGAGGTGAGCCTCGCCCATGGCCGGCGAGGCTCGACCTCGCCAGATCCGGCGAGGGCGAGCCTTGCCCATGGCCACCTCGCCAGATCAGGCCATGGGCAAGGCTCGCCCTCGCCGGATCCGGCGAGGCGAGCCCGCCCATGGCCGGCCGGGCCGGCGAGGGTCGGCCGGGCTCGACCTCGCCAGATCCGGCGAGGGCGAGGGTCGGCGAGGCTCGCCCATGGCCTGATCTGGCGAGGCGGCCATGGGCGAGGTTCGCCCTCGCCGGATCTGGCGAGGTCGAGCCTCGCCGGCCCTCGCCGGCCATGGGCGAGGCTCGCCTCGCCAAATCCGACGAGGGCGAGGCTCGCCCGACCACGCCAGATCAGGCCATGGGCGAGCCTCGCCCATGGCCGGCGAGGGCCGGCGAGGCTCGACCTCGCCAGATCCGGCGAGGTCGGCCTCGCCCTCGCCCTCGCCGGCGGTTGCCTCTGGCTGGTCGCCGGACCTCGGCGATCGGCTGGAGGAAAAAGACAAAAAGAAAAATATAAAGAAAAAAATAAAAAATAAAAAATAAAAAATATTAAAATATTAAAATATTATTAAAAAGTTGTCCACGTCAGCCGGCCGGCGTCCAATCAGCAAAATCCGGCCAAAAAGACTGAATTGGCACAACTTAAAAAGGTTTAGGACTGAATCGACACTAAAAAAAAGTTTATGACTAAATCGGCACAAAGACAAAAGGTTTAGGACTTTTTAGCACTTTTCTCGAAGTCTCAAATTGATTCACAGTTGAAAAGTCAAGGTATTTAGATTAAATCAAGACAAAGTTACATGCTCAATTATAGAAATGATACAAATTCAGGTACTCACCGCGTCATTATTCCAATGAAAAAAAAAAGATCTTCGTGTTCCCCAAAATAGAGTTGCGGGACCAAATCATATAGAAATGAATGTCAGAGGATTAGATATTAGATTAACCTTTCCTTTCGTATATATATTGGAGTATGCTTGCATTGATTCTATGCACACGAGTGGTCCTATTTTCAGTCAATTAAAAATTCTGGCATTAAAGTTTTTCGCACTTTATGGTTCATGTCATTTCACTTTTTGAAAATTTATGTTTATTAAAATTGCTTATTTGCTCTTGCACATTCAACTTATATGAAAATAACATTTTTCCAATAATAGCAGTGAGAATAATAATAAATTTGTATAAGAAATATTAGTTGATAATAAATATATCATTGTGAAGATAATTAATATTATGGGTCATTTGTCACATATATAAATTCACTCTAGACTTATCAAACATTTCCTTAATTATATTTTACAAAAATTGAATTCGGTAGGAATGATGTCTATCTAATTCCACTCAATAATTTGGTAATTTCTTTTTAGTAATATTTTCCTTAAGTAACACTAACTCTAATATTATATTTTCTACGTGTTGTATCGGATAGAATCGGAATAATTTATTGTAAGCCATAAAACCAATAATACTCTCCATATTACTCCTTAGATATATGAAGAGACTTTTTCTGTGAATGTATCATATCATGTATTATACTAAAGCTAAGTTCACGTGAAATTGAAATTATAGTTACTTTCTTATTATTGTAAAGTAAATTTTATGATTTACTGTTTTCAATTTGTTTATTATTTTAGAAAAAAACTTTCTCGTCCTCGTAGGTTAGTTTTACTACTTAGGCTCCGTTTGTTTCACGAAAAATAATTATCGGGAAAATGTTTTCTGGATTTTACGGCGTTTGTTTCATGGAAAATGAATTCATTGGGGAAAATATTTTCCATGAAAGGAAAAAGTCTTCTAAATTAGGGGAAAACGTTTTTCTCACTTGATCTCTCTTATCGACACCTCCATAAATCCTCACTTCTCCCTCCCCTTTCTTCTTCTTCTTTCCTTTTTTTATTCGAATCATTTTTTAATTCGAATTATTTTTAATTTCCTTTTCCTTTTCTATTTATTTTTTAAAATTTTCTTTTCTTTGTTTCCCATCTTCTTATTTCTTGGCTAGTTGTCATTTGTCGCCGGAGTGAACCTCGAGCTTGTTGATCTCAAGCACACGCTCGTCGATCTAGCGAGCATCGAGCCTCGCGCTTGTAAGTGAGCTTGAGGCTCAACGGTAGCCGCTCACAGGCCATTGTCGTGGCTGGCGACCAGCCAAGAAAGACGGAGATGGAAAAAAAAGAAAAAATAAAAAAATTAGTAATAGATTTTAAAAATTTAAAATAAT
This sequence comes from Eucalyptus victrix, assembly GCA_016097545.1. Taxonomy (NCBI): domain Eukaryota; kingdom Viridiplantae; phylum Streptophyta; class Magnoliopsida; order Myrtales; family Myrtaceae; genus Eucalyptus; species Eucalyptus victrix. Next base: position 25,867,682 of record CM027839.1, on the reverse strand, counting down.
TAAAAATTAATTTTTAAAAAAATACGAAAAAAAATCCATTATAAAAATAAAATAAATGAAAAAGAGTATATGAAGGAAAAGGTTTTACTTACCAAACAGCGAAAATTATTGTCCACATCATTTTTAGGTTTCATCCGAACACCGGAAAATAATTACATTTTCCTGAAAATGACTTTCTGGAAAATATTTTCCAGAAATGCTACATTTTTTGCGAAATGAACGGAGCCTTATTGTCAAAATTTTTTCCTCTACACTTTGGCTTTCTTTTTGGAAAAGAAAGACTCCCTTCATCTTTTATGCATTTAATGTGCAAAAGTCCCTTTTAGTATAATACTAGTGTACTAGCCCAAGCTTGGCATGGGTTTGGTGTGTCAGAGCTAGGGAAAATTAATATTAACTAAAAATCCTTTTATGAGAGCAAATTCAAGATATAGAAAAAAAATTGTAATTTGGAACTATAGCTGTGACGATAACCATGAAATTTGCGCTAAAGAATATAATTCATTTTGATAGATGATTAAATGTTGTGGGTTTATTTTTCTTACACTTATTAGATCTCAAATATCATGTTCCACTGAATTTAAATTGATCATGTGCCGCTTTTGCGTTTTTAAATTGAGACCGTTGATTGGTCATTTACTTTTAAGCAATCATCATCTTTAATTAGCATTTACTCCAATCTTGAGTTTTGCTACTCGTTGTGTTGGAGGAAATCAAAGTAATTTAATTGTTTATGTTATTGTATTGACTTATGCTAGTAACTATAGATATATTACCACTATCATATACAAAAATGTTCATGTTATCGTGGTTTTAGAGTTTATTCTATCTATTTTGAGATATTCCTTCATACCATCAGTTCATTTTTCTACATAATGTAGTGTAAGGGATGAAGTCAATTTCTCTATTGGAGGGCTTTGCCTTATAACGTGATTCACCGCAGGATCAACTTTCCATGTTTTCTCTTTTTTGCTTAGATAAATTATAGATTATGCATATGATTACTTTAGATAGTTGTAGTCAAAATTCACAAAATAAAATTATTACTTAAAAAAGATAAGGCATTTTAATTTTATTCATTGAACAAAAGTTAGTTATTTTATTTACAAGTAAAAAGAGAAGGAGATATGGCTTCTCATTTTTTTTTGGAAGAACTGAATTTTACATGCATATATTAAATGCAAAACACTTGAAACTTTACAAAATGTAAATGTTGATACATATATTTACATATAGCTTTTCTGTAATTTGTTAAAGTTTGAATAATATTGCACATTTTGACAAGAAATTATTTAAAAAATTACCTTTGCTTTTATATAAGTGAAAATAGCAAGCCCCTAAATCCTTAAAATAAACAACCGTGAGAGTCATATTCAAATTTGATTCCTCAAAGTGAATTTTCCTTTTGCTAACACACATTGACTGTCAAAATTCTTTCACCCACATCCTCGTCATTTTACCTTAGATATAAAGGGAAATGTTAAGCTATAAATCAAAACATGTGTTTGTTGTCTAATAATATGAATTTATAGATAAATTGATTGCACACTTGATCTTTTCCTTGGAACGAAAGTGAAAAGAGAAAGGAGAACATTGCATTCCTCTTCTTTACAAGTGGGTGATATAATTGTCTCTTCAAATTCTTTCACTCACATCCTTGTCATTTTACCTTAGATATGAACGGAAATGTTAAACCATAAATCATAACATGTGTTTGTTGTCTAATAATATGAATTTATAGATAAATTGATTGCACGCCTTATCTTTTCTTTGGAACGAAAGTGAAAAGAGAACGGAGAACATCACACTCCTCTTCTTCGCAAGTGGATGACATACTCCTCTCTCTCTCTCTCTCTCTCTCTCTCTCTCTCTCTCTCCATGCATGCATGTTGTTTAGTGGATGAAGGGTTGTGGCCTCCTTAACAGACCCATCTAGTGTCTCTGTTTATCTAAACCTTGCAGGTGTCCTACTTGTCCACAAATCACATGACTCGTTACATCTCTCTTTTCATTGTAGCCCGCCCCAATTCCTACCGGTCAGGTTCTTTGACTCCAAATTCTACTATGGAACCATGCTCACACCTAAGCGCCACCCTTTGCCAATTCTTAAAAAAATTGGAGGTCATACTTTTGAATCCAATAAACTACATGGAAGATGCTTTGGATCCGGATCACCTATACATCTCAAAGGTTTATGCTCAACAGGTTCATGAAACCTATTGGGTGTTTTACGAGCCTTCAAATAGCCAAGTCTCCATACCTAATTTTTAAATTATAGAGAAATAAAAAAATAAAACCTCGGATGTTTTTTCTTTAGCTATCGCTCAAAATGTTTTATTTTGTTCCTAGAATATTATAACTCTAAAATGTTTGCATCATGTGAAAGGAATAGCATTGACACCAATACAATGTTAGAAAATCAAACTCAAAAGTTTAAACTATTAGGTGGAGGAGATCACATGCATATAAATGACATATTATCAAATGATGTTGGACTATATTTCAACAACAATGAAGAAGAAAATAAAGTCAATCTATTGAAAAGCTGCTGGACCAAGAAGGGTAATAACTCAATGACAAGTGCCATTATCTGGAAGAAGAAAAAGCTAGAGGCATTTTGTCTCCATTGAATAAGACCTTTGAGCACATCTGTTGAATCATCACTAATTGTTTTAGAAGTTTGATTTATTGATGAAATGTAAATAAAAATGCATTTTGCTATTTGGCAAAACACTTGAAACTTCACAAAATGTAAATGTTGATACATAAATTCACATATAACTTTTATGTAATCCTTTAAAGTTTGAATAATATTGCAACATTTTGATAGGGAAATATATATAATTTTTTTTTTTTGCTTTTATTTAAGTGAGAATAACAAGCCCCTGAATCCTTAAAATAAACAACCGCAAGAGTCATATTCAAATTTGAATTCTCAAAGTGAATTTTCCTTTTCCTAACATGCATTGAGCATCGAAATTCTTTCACCACATCCTCGTCATTTTACCTTATATATGAAGGGAAATGCTGAATTATAAATCATAACTTTTGCTTGTTGTCTAATAATATGAATTTATAGATAAATCGATCACCCCTCATCCCAACTAGTAAACTGGTGGCCATAATCAGTCCTCTCGCATCTCCAATACTATCTTGGTTTTTCATTTTGATTTTGGTCAAACCCGATCCAAGCCCCTTTTCACTCCTATTTCAAAACCTTCAGGACATATTTATATCAGACCTCTCAAGTGTGGTAAGGGTCGAGATAGAATAAAATATTAATGAAGGGGTAAGTTGGGCGACTGGAGATGAAATGGCAAGAGTGGGGATGAGGGCTCCTTTTATTTCAACTTTGTTTAGGGCTATCATCTTTCTATCCTGTTTAGAAAGATAGCTACTATCAAAGAGAAGATAAATGCTGTTGACCACTTTACTTCCCGAGAGGGATAAAGTGTTAGAGGCTAGAAATTTGAGACTTGGCTATTTGAAGGCTCGTCAAACACCCTATAGATTTCATGAATCAATTAAGTATAGACCTTTGACATGCATAGGTGACCCAAATCCAAAGCATCTTGCACGTGGTTTATTGGATTCAAAAGTACGACCTCTAGTTTTTTAGTGGACTTGGCAAAGGGTGGCGGCTAGTTGTGAACATGATTCCAGAGTAGAATCTGGAATCAAACAAACCTGATTGGTGGGAATTGGGGCGGGCTACTATGAGGGGAGAGGGGTAATGGGTCATGTGATTTGCGGACAATTGGGGGACATGCAAGGTTTAGATAAACGAAGACACTAGATGGGTCTGTTAAAGAGACAACAACCCTTCATCCACTAAACAACATGCATGCATTGGGGGGGGGGAGAGCATAATTATCACATGATAAAATAAGATATAATTGGAAGATGGTCCCCATGCGGAATAACTTGATTAAAAAGTGAAGGGACATAACATTTATGGCAAGTGTTGGCGGGTGTTAAACAATATTTCTACAGGGCTACGTAATATTTCGAGCTATGTTTTGGAAATGGAATCTTTTGGAAATGAAATCTGACTATGGATATTCTAATAAGTACTTTTTTTTTCTTTTCTTTTTATCAATGAAGATAAAAAAAAAAAAAAGAAAGACCATATACAAATGCTGAGCATCATTTCTGCTTTAGGGGTTAGTATTGCTCTTAGTAAGTGGACCACATTTGAGAACCAATCACAGTTTGACAAACTTATAGATCTTGTAATTTAAGTTTAATACGAGAAGAAGAAATTATCAAAAAAATCACGTGAAACGATAATGAATACTAGAGATTTATGTGCTTGGATATGAAGGTCGGCATCTATCCAACGGGGAGAACTAGCCGCTAATAATACATTATGAATTTGGATGGTACATAGTTTACATTTGCGCAATCGCTCTGGTGTTTCCTCACTCTAAATTATATCCAAGATGAACTCATAAACATTATATCGCAAAAAAATCTCTCGTAGTAAACTCAATGAGAAAATTTATAGATAAAAAACGCTGAACTTCTCTTGTTTGCTCTTATATGTTAAAACCAAAATGCACCGCATATATATTATATAATATTTGTATTCAAATTAGGAAAATCTTTTTAACTGATTCAAATTAGGAATTCAACTGCAATAAAGATTTTTAGTTTCATATGTTCAATCAATCAAATGTAAGATATAGACTTTCCTGATTTATATTACATGATCATGCTTCGAATCGGACTTCATTGACTAAGTCAAACTCGAGGTATTGTCAATATATATTATTATCATCGCCGTTGCCATCATATGCAAAAGGAAGGGAAGCTTTCACTGAAAGACACGAACCATAGCTCTCCGTACTCCACGCTGCTGTGATTAGAAAAAAGCAACCAAATTGGACCTACAGTACTAACTAATAAACAAAGATGAACTACCAATTTGAGAAAGGACTTTAACAAGCTTCAGATAAAACGCATTTCTATGTACCTTCAAGCGTCAGCCCTCGCCACCCAAGAACATCATAATACGTCCGAAACCCTAATCGATCCGTAACCTCGCATTATTGTCCACTATTCAGGATCGACATGTACAGAGCAAGTTCCGCAATATCAGAATCAGATGGTGCTCTTTTAGAGTGCATTCGCCAGCATCTTCTCGACGACAACGACGACTTTGAAACCCTAGAGAAAATCGCCGAAAATGTCCGATTCCGTTGCCCAGATTCAAGTTCCAACACATTTCCATCGCCAGAGAGAACAATGTCCTTCGAAGCAAATGACGATGGCTTGGATGTCCATCGCGATCCTCAAGATGCTGTGGGATTCAAATCAACCCGCTCGTTGAATGAGCAACGGGTCGTGGATCATGGACACATCGAATCAAATGAGGCCATGCCTCTGGTGATGCGTGAATGTGATACCCAGCCTGGAGGGTGTCTCTACCGGCGAGTGAGGAGGCGGCCGTGGGGGAAGTATGCGGCGGAGATTTGGACCCAAAGAAGAATGGCGCAAGAAGATGGCTCGGGACTTACCAGACGCCACAGGAGGCTGCATTGGCTTATGACCGGGCTGCGTTCGCGATGCGTGGGACCAAGGCCAGGCTAAATTTCCCCCACTTGATCGGTCGTGATGAGGTGGAGCCAGTGAGGGTCACTCGGAAACGGCACCACTCACCTGGGGCTGGGAGCGGCTCGCTGGATCTGAAGCCGAATAAGGAGGACTTGACTGACCTTGCCGGCAGCCCCGACAAACATAATGGCTATGTCATATCGTTCCAATAGTGTGGAACTTGAAATTGAAGAAATTGAGAGGTTTTGTGTCCTGATTTTTAGTCATTATGTTATGAACATGCGTCAAGTGTATAATTTTTTTATAAATGAAGCATACGAAGAACTCAATTGTCTGACTTATTAATTTTTGTTTCTTTGGGGGGAAAATACAAATTAGAAGAAACTCCGACGGGGTTTAGTCAAATTTTCTGGGGAGAAAATTGACAAGTGCTACTGCTGGTCTGTAATTTTCATGCTGTCATACTAAAAAAAATTTGCACTTACACTGCTTTGCTTCGCCACCTAAGATAGTCATACATATGAGGAGATATGCGTATGTTAATGCTTTTTTCTTTCTTTTTTCTTTTGTAATTTTTTTTTTGGGGACGGGGGAAGATGGGAATTGGAAAATGAAAATTGAGAGGTGGGGACATAGAAGATGGAACCAACTTCAAAATCATCGCTCTACTACAAATTGCTGGTTCTTTCAGAAACATAGAAGTTAGAGTTGATTTTGATGGTGTAATTTATTCAAGATAAATTAATCATGATTCATTCGTTGACTACTTGACCATTAGTTGATTATGATTATGTTCAAATAGTTTATATATCAAAAAGAGGGAAATTCCAACTCAATTGACCAATGAACCTACTCATATATCTATGAACACAGAAAATCTTAGGGTAAGCATATCAGCTGCTTCGCTGAGTCGTGCATTAAAATTCAAGCTCGGTCAGCCCAAGTCACGTGAAAAAATAAACAAAAAGTGTCAAATGCCCTTCCTTTTGGACTGCCAAAGTCTCTTTTCAGGTTAAATTGCTTGACGAGGTTCTTTCTAACTCTATTGTCAACACGACTTAATGTGCAAATTATCAGTGTTTTCATCAAAATAAATTGATTATATATGCTAATGCTAGCCTTAATCTATCCAAAAAGAATTATTGAATTATCAATCTATGTATTCCGTTGTTCCAAGCTAATAAACATATGCAGCTGTCGGTAAGACTTGAGTCCTCCAAACGAATTTTGATTTCTCGAGTTAAGTCAAATTGGATCGATAAGACCCTAGGCCAGACCTCATTACCTCCTAGATAGAGAGGGGGACACATGTGATTTTGTATTAGATTGATAGATATAGATAAAAATAAACTAAAGGAAGAGACCCCCTGCTTCATCTTTTAGATGGATCACATTGTCTTAGACTCTCATTTAGAGTTTACCATAGTTCTTTAGGAGATCCATTTTTCCTCCATCTTTATGGCATTCAGCACAGCAAATGGAAATCCAAAGCTAAAGCAACTTTTGAAAATTGATTATTTAGTTTCAACTTTTGAAAATAGAGCACTAATAATTTCTTTCAAAAAGAAAGAAAAAGGAAAAAAGAAAATTTTCTGACACCAATATTTTCAGTAATTTCACATTTTTTAGGTGGCAAAAAATTGGAACGAATTTGCAATGGACTTTAGTCAAATTTGGAGGCATAAATTTGACAAAATGATGCTTTTGAACAATTTTATACTCCCTTTAATCGCCACAGGCAAAAATTTGACATTAACAATATATATATATGGAGATCAAATGATATAGTTGCTCAAAGTCTGCTTTAGATCAATCTCTTAAAAACTATAGGTACAAGTTATTACGCTAATTTTATTACGCTAATTTTGCCTCAAGTAGTGTTGTGTAGACCTATCAAACAAGTGGGCTCGGTGAAAAATGGTCCGACCAAAATTGATCAATTTTCATACAATACGAATCTAGTAACTCATATTAGATCCATACCTAACCCGATCTATTTTGCTAAAACGCTTCTATATTTAAGAAAATTGAGAAAAACTTATACTGAAATTAAGGTGAGAGCATGAAGTGAGAGAGCATGAGATCGAGTGAGGGAGAAAGAGAGTGAAGAGAATCATAGAGGTGAGTTAGGTTTAAGTACGCTGTGAGCTTATTTAACATTCATATTATTTTAGCTTTTGCCATTCTAAGCTCAGTTATGATTCATTTACCGAATTTAACTAACTTATATAATAACCCAACCCATGAAATATGGGGTTAACAAATGGTTTTATAATCCATTTTGACAGGTCTAGTGTTAAGCTAAGGAAAATTCTATAAAGTGGTAAAAAGAAGTTGCACTTGTGTAGACCTTGAATCAAGTCATGACAATCTCATTCTTACATTTTTCAGGTGCTTCTCTTTTATAAAATTGGAGGGGATATCTTATGTGATGTTCATCTCAAGATAATTTACCTGCTAATATGGAAATATGATCAATTTGGTCACATGTCTGTGACGTTCCTCTCCCTTCTCCCACCCTCTAAAGCTCGTGGCTAGCTTTTGTTAGCTGTTGTTCTTAGATCGATTATGTTATTCTCCTCGAAAATGGAGGTAGAAGGCAAAATATCTCAAATTTTGGAAACATTGGCCTGATCCAAGTTTAAAAAAACCTAGTTATGGCCTTTGACACACATATGCATTGGGAGGCGCTCATGTAAATGGTGAATGGCAGATATGAGAGTGCTTGGAGGGCATGGGGTTGTGAGCGAGAGAGGTGGGATGAGAGTTACCGTTCCTATATTTGCTTTTTCTCTATGTTTGATTATCCAAGTTGAAAATTGAGATGACAAGAAAATATAATATTCTGTTAATGATCAAATGAAAAGCACATAAACTTTATGTGCTTTACTAGATAACTATCTAAAATAGCACAATATCAATTACAATCAATCAAACCAGTCAAGGGAAATATATAAAATCTCCTATAATATCCTTATTAAATATTCTATAATATCCCTCTCAAACTCAAGGTGATTTGAAATAGATCAATTTGAATTTGGTGAAAAGATCCATAAAGGCTGCGTTTGGTTCAACATTTGCAATGGGCTTTGAGTCCAATGCAAATGCTGAAAGCTGAAAGCTACTTGGGAAAAATGCAATTGTGTTTGGTAAAATTTTTTTGCAAATAAACTTTGAGTTGAATGTGCGTTTGGTAAAAAGAACTTTTACAAGGGGCTTTTGATGGGTATATATATATATTATTATTTTTTTGAAAATTCAGCTAAACCCTTCGCCGGACCGGCGAAGGGCCGTGGCTGCCGGCGAGCGGATCTGGCGCGGCGACCGTCGGCGGCCGTCGGCTGAGGTCGCCTGAGGTTGGGCGACCTCCGGTGAGGGTCGCGTGACCCAGCCGAGGGCCGCCGGAGGTCGCCTGACCTCGGGCGACCCTTGGCGAGGGTCGTGTGACCTAGCTGAGGGCCGCCGGAGGTCGCTCGACCTCGAGCGGCCAGGGTTGCTCGACCCAAGGGCCGCGCGACCCTTGCCTGCGGTCGCGAGACCCAGGTGGCGATCGCTTGGGTTGCGCGGCACCTGGGTCGAGCGACCCTGGTCGCCCAAGATCGGGTGACCTTCGGTGGCCCTCGGCCGGGTCGCACGACCCTTGCCGAGGGTCGCCCGAGGTCGGGCGACCTCCGGCGGCCCTCGGCTGGGTCGCGCGACCCTCGCCGGAGGTCGCTTGAGGTCGGGCGACCTCAGCCGACGGCCGCCGGCGCCAGATCTGGCTTGCTAGCGGCCGTTGCCCTCGCCGGTCCGGCAAAAGGCTGCTCCTTTTTCATTTAAAAAATAAATAAATACAGGGGGCAATAACGGAAATATGAAAAATTAATGAGGGTAGTTTAGGAAAAAAAATGGTTTCAGCATTTTCAAGGATTGGCTTTCATTTGAAAGCTCCTTGAAATTGATTGCCAAACACTCCTATTTGACTGAAGGGGCTTTGGGGGTTGAATGGGCTTTCTAAATACCCATCCAAATGCACCCAAAATACCTTGATGGATGTGTCTTGGTGAAGACATCAACAATTTGTTAAGCGGATGAAATAGAGACAAGTCAAATAGTATAACAAGGAACACAATATCGGATGAATGATAATTTATATCAATATCCTTTGGGTTTAAGTACCAAGAATGTTGTAATGAGTTGTCTTGAACCTATCTTTTGAGCCACTCATGGAGTTCACCTTTGACTCTGTGTGACATGCATTAGTCCTAAAATGCAAAAAGGAAACGTTAATATAATATTTAGTCCTCTAATTTTTATTATTGTATGATTTGGTCCCCTAACTCAATTTTGGGGACCATCAGGATCTTTATTCTTTTTATTGGAGTAATGACAGCGTAAGTACCTGAATTTTGTCATATTTATAATCGAATGCTTAACTTTGTCTTTATTTAATAAAGTATCTTGACTTTTCAACTGTGGGTTGATACGAGAACTCCATTAAATTTACGGATGAAAATTGTCAATCTAGACGCTAACGCAATTATATCACCATTAAGAGCCTATTTGGCAATGTTTCTATTATTATTATTTTTTTTAGTTCTTTTATTCTCCTTAATAAAAAAAGAATAGAAATTCATTTGGTAATGTCAATTAATTTTTCCATTCCCCGGAATAGAAAAGTGGCGGAAAATAGATTTAGAATAGAAACAAAAAGTAAAGAAAATTAGTTTCTTGTTATAAGAACAATTTTTAGAAATAAGTTCTTTTTTTCTTTTCTCCCTCCTTGGCCCTCGCCGCCGCCACTATTGCCCCCTATTGTCCGCCACCACCAACTGCTGCCACCGCTGCAACCTATTGCACGGTAGCTAACGACGGTGGTGGCATAGAAGAGTTAAAAAAGAAAAGAAAATTTTTAAAAATTTTAAAAATTAAAGAAATTATACATAATAAAAAAAAATTGTGGATCGTATCAAATGCATTCCTATTCTTTTTCCATTTCATAGAAATTTTATGTAATTACCAAACACGTTCTTTTACTCATAAATTATTTCAGAGAATAGAAATAAAAAAAGGAGATTATTTCTAAAAAGAAATTGTTTTTCGAACAAAAACATTATCGAATAGACCTTGACCTTCCACTTTGAGTCCAATGTGGTTTCTTGAGATAATGCCAGTTAGTAGAGGCCCATTGAGTGGCTAAAAATGTCTAAGTCAGTACTCTCTCTTTCCTCACCACTCGACACCTAAATGAAAAATTTATGTATATTAAAATTGCTTATTTACTCTTGTGCATTCAACTTAAATGAAAATAGTGTTTATAAATTATAGTAGTGATAATAATCATAGAGTTGTATAAGAAATATCACTCGATAGTAAATTTATCATTTGGAAGATAATTAAATATTATAGGTCATTTGCCATATATAAATATATAAATTCACTCTAGACTTACCATATATCTCCTAAGTCATATTTTATGGAAATTGAATTCATTAGGAATTATTTCTATATAATTCAACTCAATAACTTGGTAATTTTTTTAGTAATTATTTTCATTAAGTAACACTAACTCGAATATTAATTTTTAACTACGTGTTGTATTGGATAGAATCAGAATAATTTTTTGAAAGCCATAAGACCAATAATACTTTCCATATTATTCTAATATGAGTAGCTTTTTTCTGTAAATATATAACATCATATATTTAATAAAGCCAATTTTGCGAAATCAAAATTATAATTACTTTCTCATTCTTATGGAGTTAATTTTACTATTAATATTTTAGATATTAATATCTACAATATATTAATTTTAGAAAATTTCTTTGATTATTTTAGAAAAAAACAATACTTTCTCATCCTCATAGGTCAATTTTACAACTTATTGTCAAAATTTTTCCTCTAAATTTTGACCTTCATTTTTTTGTGCATTTAATGTAATAAAGTCACTTTAAATATTATACTAGTGTACTTGCCATGCGAAGCATGGGTTTGGTGTTTCAAAGCTAAGGAAAATTCATATCTACTAAAATCCTTTTATGCTCTAGCAAATTCAAGGTATAGAAAGCACAGCATTTTTGGAACTATAGCAGTGACGATAACCATGAAATTTGTACTAAAACAATATAATTCATTTTGACAGATGATTGACTATATACCTAATAAAGATCTTAAATATCACGTTCCACTAAATTTGAATTGATCATTTGCTGCCTTTGCTTTTTTCAAATTGAGACTATCGATTGGTCAATTTATTTTAAGCAATCATCTTTGAGTAGCATTTACTCCAATCTTGAGTTTTGCTACCCGTTATGTTGTGGGAATTGAAGTAATTTAATTGTTTCTGTTATTGTATTGACTTACGTTAGTAACTATAGATATATTGCCACTATTATATACCAAAATGTGCATATCATCGTGCTTTTCAAGTTTATTTTATCTATTTTTGACATATTGCTTCAGACACCGTCTGTTCATTTTTCGATATAATGCAGTGCAAGGGACGAAGTCAATTTCTCTCTTGATAGGCTTTCCCTTTTAACATGATTTACCGCAGGATCAACTTTCAATGTTTTTTTTTTTTTTTTTTTTGCTTTGATAAGTTATAGATTATCCATATAATTACTTTAGATAGTTGTAGTCAAAATTCACAAAATAAAATTATTACTTAAAAAGGAGAGAATTACCAAAAAAGTCCTAAATCTATTGCAATTGTGCCAATTTAGTCCTAATTTTTTTTTTGGCCAACTTAGTCCTAAACCTTTTACAATTGTGCCAATTTAGTCCATCCGGCCAAAATTGGCGACCGGCCTAAGACCGACGTGGATCGGGTTGGTCGGCGAACGATTTTTTAATAATTTTTTTTTATTTTTTTCGATTTTTTTTTAATTTTTTTTTCTATCTTCTTCTTCCTCGACCGGTGCTGGCCGGCCGGCCGAGGCGAGGGCCGACGAGGTCAACCTTGCCAGCCACTGGCGAAGGCGAGCCTCGCCCAGTGACGGCGAGGCTGCCGTCGCCCAGCCAAGGCGAGGCTCGGCCTCACCCAGCCATGGCGAGGTCGAGCCTCGCCAGATTTGGCGACGGCGTCCTCACCGTTGCTGGGCGAGGCTCGCCTTCGCCAACGGCCGGTGGGGGCGAGCCTCGCCCAGCGACGGCAAGGTCGCCGTCACCCAGCCAAGGCAAGGCTCGGCCTCGCTTAGCCATGGCAAGCCTCGCCATGATCTGGCGACGGCAGCCTCACCAGCCACTGGCGAGGTCGACCCTTGCCTTGGCTAGGTGAGGGTCGACCTTGCCAGTGGCAGGCGAGGCTGCCGTCGCTGGGTGAGGCTCGCCCCCACCGGCCACTGGCGAAGGCGAGCCTCGCCCAGCGACAGCGAGGCCACTTGTTGCGACCTCTTTTTTTTGGCACCTGCAATCGGGTACGAGCGCTTAAGGAGGCTAATGGCTCAGCTGAATTTATTAAAGCCCGAACTCTCCCAAGTCCACCAATTCGCGACTTTAATAGTCTAAGTTTTTAACCTGTAAATCAATTTTTAAAATGGAGTCGCCACTAATCGATTTGGGTGGGTTGATTAGAAACCCAAGCGAAGTATTGGGAGAAATACTCACTCCTGCGCAACCAGAGAAATTAAGATCGGGGACTTGATTACACTAGTTAATCACTAATGTCCTTTCGGTACCTAATCTTGTTTAAACCCTAAGGCTTTTTGGATGTTCGAGGGATTTTCCATGCATTTTCGGGAGGAAAAACATTTTTTGAGTCTTTTTCTAATTTTTTTGACATAAAAATGATTTTTTTCGGATTTTTTGGTGTTTTATGGAAAAATACAAGTCTTTTTGGCTTTTTCTGAAATTTTGGCTTTTTTTTGGAAAATATGGAATATTTTTGATTTTTTTTAATTTTTCGGAAAATAAAATATTTTTATCATTTTTTTATTATTTTTCGATTTTCTGGAAATTAAAACATTTTTTTAATATTTTTGGAAAATAAAATATTTTTTGGATATTTTTATTGGAAATTAAAATGTTTTTTTAAATATATTTTGAAAAGAAAATATAATTTTTGTTTTTTGGAAAATAAATTATTTATTTATGGGTTAATACCCTAAAAAACACCAAATTGGTACATTTGTGACAAATTTACCAAAAACTACTTTTTGACCATCAAAAATCCCAAACTGGTATCTATGAAGCACGGACACGTTGCCCGTGCTTCCGTGTCGTGTCCGACACGTGTCGGAGCGTGTCGGACACGTCGACACGCTCGGACACGCTCGGACACGCGGTCAACGCGTGTCGGATTTTCCGACACGCGGTCAACTTTTTTCGACACGCGTGTCGATGCGTGTCCGGAAGACTCCGGGTGGAGGCGAGGGAGGGGGAGGGAGCAGAGGTCGTGAGCGACGGCGAGAGACGGCCAGAGAGAGGAAGAGAAGAGGAAGGGATTGGGGCCCGAGGGGGCGGCGAGCGGCGGCGGCGGCGGCGGCGACGGCATCTCCTCCTCCTCAGCGTCGCATCCGCTCCATCGTCGGAAGCTGAGAAACGATATGAGGTGCGAAAGAGGGGAGCGAGGTCTGCTGTCTGCGTGTTTGTCTTGGTCCAGTGGTTTTTGTGCGAGCAGTAGAAGCAGGAGGAAAAAAGAGGGTCGCTAGGGTTTGTGATAAGGGAATAAAAAATAATAAAAAGAGGGGGACGATGATGGCGTGTCTTTTGAGTTTTGGGGAGGGGAAGTGAGGCCGACAGCCTTGTCTCGTCGTGGTTTTAGGAGGAAAACGGTAAAATAAGTTTGGGGAGGAGGGAAATGAATAAAGGAAAGAAAGAGTGGATTTGGGAATTTTTTTTATAGAAAAATTAAATAAATAAAATTGAAAAATAATTTCGAAAAGTAAAAGTATTGAATTTTGAATAATCATAAATTTTGATCATTCTAAAAAATCATGAATTTATTATTAGTTTTATCAATAACTTTTGTTAAAATTAAAAACATGTTTCGCCTTAATTATGAATATATCTTTCGAATTTCAAATGAATTGATTTATTAATATTATTGATGTAAATTTATTATAAGCTTTTTTTAATTAATTATTTATTTATGAATTTGAAGCAAATTAATTAAAAATACAAATATTTATTTAATATTTAACGTGTCGCAACGTGTCGGAATTCTCTGTTTTTAGAAATGACGTGTCGACGTGTCGTGTCGTGTCGGACACTCGTGTCGTGTCGCGTGTCCGTGCTACATAGACTGGTATACCTTTGACAAATTTACCCCAAACTGGTACGCTTGTGACAAATTTACCCTATGTTAGTTTTCGTTAAATTTTATTCTCAAATTATTAAGTTAAATGACACGTAACAGTTAACCGGTATACCAATTTAGGATTTTACGCTCCATTTGTCACAATTTACAATTTTTATGATTTTTTTGTGGTATTAATCCAATTTAGCATAGGGTATATTTGTCACAAATTTACTAGTTTAGAGTTTTTTTGCAGTCGAATAAATTAGTTTGGGGTAAATTTGTTATAAATGTACAAGTTTAGGGTTTTTTATAGTCGGTTGGGGTAAATTTATCATAAATTTACCAGTTTGGGGTTTTTCATAGTCAAAAAAATAGTTTAGGATAAATTTGTCACAAATGTACTAGTTTGGGGTTTTTCGGGTATTAACCCTTTATTTATTATTAAAATATTATTTTAAAATAAAAACCGACCCGGGTCGGATTCATGGGTTGTGTCCGACCCGGCGGGCGACCCGAACGAGGACAGGGCAACGCGGGCCCGACTCGGATTTTTTCATCTTTTTTTTTTTTTTTTTTTTAATTTTATTAAAACGACGTCTTGGCCGGGCGTTTAGGGACGCCCGGCTCGGCCCGACAACCCGGCTCCGAGACTCGACTCCCCGTGAAACCCTACCCGGATCAAACCCGACTCGCGACCCGACCTTCGCCGCCCTCGGGATTTACGGAATCCCTACCCGGTTCCCGATCCGGGTCCGACCCGACAACCCGGGGTCGCGACCCGGAAAATCGGGAACCCTAGGGTTTCTGAATCGCTGCGCCGAGGAGGGAGAGGACCGAGGTGCAGCGGTGACGGCGGCGACCGCGGCGACGGCAGCAATGACTGGACTAGGAGAGGGAGATAGCGACGGCGACATCACAATACCTGTTCGTGGCAACGGCGCAACGGGGGTGGCAACGACGGTGAGACCCACACGAATCTCCTCTAGCTTCTCTCTCTCTCGGGTTCACTCTTCGAGCTCCCCAAAGTCTCTCGGGGACCCCTCCGAGCTCACCACACCACGGTCGGCCTACACTCGAGCTCTCTGAAGTCTCTTAGGGGACCCCGAGCTCCGGTGGCCTCTGTCTCTCTCTCTGTCTCTCTCTCTCTCTCTCTCTCTCTCTCTCGTGATATTCGTGTCCGTTGTCGTCGTCAGGGGGGAGGTATTTATAGGCGAGGGGTGGCCGGTCAACGGAGTTCGACCGCCGATAGCCACGGCCTTCGCCGGCTGAACCGGCGTCCCATCCGACGCCAGCTGCCCTCTACTCTATGTCCCATCGCCGTCCGTCCATCCCTTTCCCCTCCGTCGCGCCCCCGCTCGCGTGCTCTGCAGAGGCGCGAGGAAGGAGACGACCTGGCGGGGCCGGGCCGAGGCGAAAATGGGCCAAGGGCCCATGTGGAGGCTGCTTCTCTTCTTTTCTTTTTTTGTTTATCATCCGAAAAAAAGATAAAAATAAAATAAAAATAAAATAAATAAAAACGAAAGTAAAATCTAATTAATGAAATTTTTAGGCGTCAACACCACTGTCGCCAGATCTAGCGAGGCTCGATCTTGCCATGGTTGGGTGAGGCCAAGCCTTGCCTTGGCTGGGCGACGGCGGCCTCGCCGTCGCTGGGCGAGGCTCACCTTCGCCAGTGGCCGGCGGGGGTGAGCCTTGCCAATGGCCGGTGAGGTTGACCTCGCCGGCCCTCGCCTCTGGCCGGTTGGCCAGTGCCGGCCAGAGGAAGAAGAAGATAAGGGAAAAAAAGAAAGAAAAGAAAATTAAAAAAAAGAGAAAATTCGAAAAAAGTTTTAAAAATTATTAAAAAATCATTTGCCGGCCGACCGGCATCCACGTCAAGACCGGCCGGCCAATTTTGGCTGGATGGACTGAATTGACACAATTGTAAAATGTTTAGAACTAAATTGACAAAAAAAAAGTTTAGAACTGAATTGGTACAATTGCAATAGGTTTAGGATTTTTTGGTAATTCTCCCCTTAAAAAAGATAAGGACATTTTAATTGTATTCAATAAACAAAAGTTAGTTCTTTTGTTTACAAGTAAAGAGAGAAGGAGGTATGGCTTCTATTTTTTGGACGGACTGATTTTTACTTGTATATGTTAAATGCAAAACCCTCAAAACTTCATAAAATGTAAATGTTGATATATAGATTCACATATAACTTTTGTGTAATCCGTTAAATAATATCGTACATGTTGACAAGAAGTTCAAAAAAAAAAAAAAAATTTCCTTTTGCTTTTATTTAAGTGAAAAGAACAAGCCCTTGAATCATTAAAATAAACAACCACGAGAGTCAAATTCAAAATTTGAATCCTCAAAGTGAATTTTCTATGGTTAACATGCATTGATTGTCGAAATTCTTTCACCCACATCCTCGTCATTTTACATTAGGCATGAAAGGAAATGTTAAATCATAACAAGTGCTTGTTGTCTTAGAATATGAATTTATAAAGAAATTGATTGCATCTCTCTCTCTCTCTCTCTCTCTCTCTCTCTCTCACTCTCATTCATGCATGTGTCACGGTTCGTGAATCCTCCCGTACTCGTGACACTTGTGAGTGGCGCTTGGGATTATCTGGTGAAGAGTGTGGGGCAGAAGGGTAGAACACAACTGGTCCGTGGGAGTGGCGTCAGGACGGTTGGTGCTAGGAGTTCTAGGATAAAAAGGATTATATCGCTTAGGAGCTCTGAAGACAGGGTAGGCCTCCCGTGCACAAACTGGTCGGGAACTAATGCCGCTCTCCTGACGAGGTCA
Source organism: Eucalyptus victrix (assembly GCA_016097545.1). Classification (NCBI taxonomy): domain Eukaryota; kingdom Viridiplantae; phylum Streptophyta; class Magnoliopsida; order Myrtales; family Myrtaceae; genus Eucalyptus; species Eucalyptus victrix. The sequence continues at coordinate 25,850,111 of CM027839.1, read as the reverse complement.
TGGCAGGCTGAAACCAGTTGTTGTGCCTAAAGAGAACTGCTGCCTTTCTTGATGGACCAGACGCCCAGGCGAAGCTGGGTGTGGTAGGATCTCGCACGAAGAATCATTCACCGTATCATTCGTGGAACAGCCAAAGAAAGGGCTGGCTTAGCGAATTCCGCTCGCTAGGCGCCCACGGGTCGTTTCTGAGGCCAAGGAAACTCTCGGCCTGTGACACATGCATGTTGTTTAGTGGGTGAAGGGTTGCTATCTCCATACCAGACCCATCTATTGTCTCCGTTTATGTAGACCTTACATGTGCCCCACTTGTTTGCAAATCACAAGACCCGTTACATCTCTCCCCTCACAGTAGCCCACCCCAATTCCCACCGATTGGGTTCTCTAGTTCCAAATTTTAGTTTGGAACCATGCTCTCCCCTTATCATTACCCTTTGCCATAGTCTGCTCAAAAATTGGAGGTCATCTTTTGAATCCAATAAACTATGTGCAAGATGCTCTGAGTTTGGGTCGCCTATACATGTCAAAGGTCTATACTTAATTGGTTCATGATACCTGTAGGTGATTTATGAGCTTTCTAATAGCCAAGTCGCCATACCTATGCCTCTGAATTGTAGAGAAATAAATAAAACCCTCAAATGTTTTTTAGCTGCCCCTCAAAATGTTTAATCTAGTCCCTAGAATATCATAACTTTCAAACGTTTGCATCACATGAAAGGAATAGCATCAACATTGATATCACGTTAAGAAGTTTAACCCAAAAGTTTAAACTATTAAGTAGAGGGGGACCACATGCATATAAAGGGCATATTGTCAAATGATGTTGGACAATATTTCAACAACAATGAAGGAGAAATAAGGTCAATCTACCGAAATTTTGCTGAAATGAGAAGGGTAATAACTTAACGACAAGTACCATTATCTGGAAGAAAGAAAAGTAGGTGGCAATTTGTCTTCATTGAACAAGACCTTTTAGCATTTTGTTAAATCATTGCTGATTGTTTTAAAATTTTAAATTGTTAATGAAATGTTTAAGTTGGCAAATAAAAGTGGAGTTTCACCCGTGCATAGGCTGCACTTTTGCTCGAGACTGAACATGTCAATATATAAGAAGAAAGGCAAATAAGGGGTTGGAGAAATTTGAATTTAAAACCTCCTACTCTGATATCACGAATGACTTTGTGGAATTAAAGTTTAAGTTGTTGGATAAAAGTGTGATTTAATACTTGCTTATTCTAACAGAGTAAAAGGTACACATGCAGTTCATGTCGAACAAATTGGATTTAAGAACTTTACATTACTGGTTATTGGAGCTGGATAGGATATCTTTGTCACTTAACACACATTGGGTCTTAAGAAATTTATATTATAAATGCGTACTACCGTAGCAAGTGGTAGACTTGGTTGGGGAGAAAAGTCATAATGATCGTAGATATATTTACCCCGATAAGCGTACAAAGTTGAAGTACTAGGTTGATTTTAATTTCCCTCACAAATATCTAATAGCGGGCATCCGGGTCATAATTACACAAATATTGTTTTATTACATCCTCAATTGCTTTATTACATCCTTAATAGAGAGAGAGAGAGAGAGAGAGAGAGAGAGAGAGAGAGAGAGAGAGAGAGAGAGAGAGAGAGAGAGAGAGGGTTCAATGCATTTCCAGCACACAGTTTAGTGGGAGTACAAGTTAGGGGGAACGGGGGAAGAGGAGAGGTTGAATCAATGATGGTGCTATAGGATTTAATAGTGGAAAATGAGGATCACATGGTAATTAAATAACAACGCAACTTGAAATAAGAATTTTAAAAAGGAAAATGAGGATCGCATGATAATTAAATAACAACGCAACTTGAAATAAAGAATTTTGAAAAAGATGTCATAACGTAAATTGACCATTTACAATAAAGCTAAAATGTCACGTCATATCACGTCACATGAAAAATACAAACATGTGATTCCATTTGTGGTTCCCATGGTATAACAAATTTAATATATACTGACAAACAATAGATGGAATTTAATATGAATAGAGTATATCGATATCATACCATACAAGTTGTGAGGGCACATGCTTTCTTTGGACTCTGGTATTGATTATTTTATAATAGACGTATATTAAGTATAGATATATGTGATATATGTTTGATAATGTTATCATTTCTTATCATTAATCAACTTTGATCCTCATTATTGCAGCCCCACTGCTAACCTTTGAGGATGCTCGTTGACCCAATTCCGACAGTTACCTTCTGTCTCTTCTTCTGGCTTTTTCTTGGCTAATTAAAATTAATGAGTAGATTCTCTAATGAACTTTCTATGCTAGATTACTACAACAAAGAGCATATCAATCGCATGCAAGCACGAGACAACGAAGAAACAATAGTTTAAATAGAGAGTCACGAATTGTCGGACAAGACATTATTAGTGTCCTCCTCTCACGATCAGGACCAATTTAACCTCATGAACAAATTTTGTTTTCATTTTTGGGCCAAGTAAAGGAATTTACTTGTAGAAGAATTACCAAATTCATCCTTAATTTTTTTTCTTGATTACAGTGTGCATCCCTCCGAAAGTCTTTCTACGGCATATGCCGAAAAATCATGATTATTCACACTTAATGATGGCGTCAACATTTCTATTTGGGTTTTCGACTAGAGACCTAATATAAACAAACAAAGATATATATAGTTCAAAGGATTTGATCATACAGAAACAAAAAGGGAAAAAAAAAAAGGTCGAAAGCAACATTACATATATTGAAAATTTCGGGCTCGTAATAACTTTAAACTATAAAAGTAGACAAAAGTAAGGGCCCAAGGGATAACAAATTCAGCTAGAATTGTATTACTAAATTTGAGGAGAAGTAAAACAAAATGGCACAAGAAGTGACGATGGTATCTGAAATTTGCTCAGATTAATTAAGCTTCATAACGACCGGCCAAAAGAGAAACATAGGATCGCGAATTTGTCTGCTCAGAATCTTTAGATTCGAGGCAAGAATACCTAAGTCACCAACATAACCGGACAAGCAAGCGCGCTGCAAATCCATAGTCCTAGTGCTCTCCATCTGCAGCTGAAAGAGAAAGAAACAAAGGGATCGCCCATAAACGACATACAGACAGATTACTTCACTTCGTTTACTGCTTTCCCATTAGCAAGTATCTAAAAAAACCCTTAGCTAGATCCAAAAGCCAAGTTCAAGGAAGTTAAAGAATTCCGTGTCGACCTCAGTTTCAAGGATGGGTTGAAGAGCAGTACGTAAAGAGCTTCCCCAACGCAGCGCACATGCAGACAAACGAAGCTATACCCAGCCCTTTTTTAAGGAAAGTTGACAATTTTCACGTACGGAACGGCTGCTCTCGAAGATCCTCCTCGGGAGAGATGGTGGCTCACGTTCTCAAGAGTACGGCGATCCACTATATTGCTGTATCTCCCAGGCTCTGTCGGTCGGCCGTGTGTATTTCCAGGGTTTGGGCAACACGATAGCTGGTCTCCTTTTGATTGCAAAGCGACAAAGCAAACTTACATATTAAACCGAGGAAATCGCAGCATCATCATCATCATCATCATCATCATCATCATCATCATTTTACAATTCCCAGCAGGTCTTAATTTATAAAATCGTTCAACAAATAAAGATTCGAGGGATCTAAAGTAGTAGCACCCTCACTATTTTTCTCCGTCAATTAATGATGAATATGTTGTTAAGCAAACAAGAAACTAACGGATCTTGTAATTCCAGTTTAACATGAGAAGAAGAAATTATCAAAGAAATCATGTGGAATGATAATGAACACTAGAGATTTGTGTGCTTAGATACAAGCATTAGCACCTATTTCATGGGGGAGAACAAGCCGCTAAGAATTGCACTAGAAATCCAAATAATAAATAGTTTACTTTAGCTCAATTACTCAAGTATTTCCCAATGCTAGATTATATCCAATGTAATCTCATAAACACTACACGACAAATCTTTCGCAAAGAACTCACTGAGAAAATTCATTGAAAAACCCTAACTTCTCTTGTTTGCTCTAATATGCTAGAACCATAATCAACCTCTTATATGTATTTGTAACCAAAATAGGAAACCCTTTTCAACGATTTATATTAGGAATCCAATTTCAATAAAGATTTTTAGCTCCATATGTTCGATCAATCAAAAGCAAGATCCAGACTTTCTCATTTAAATTACATGATGAGGCTTCGAATTGTAATTCGTTCATGAATTCGAACTCAAGACATTGCTAATAATTATATATTATCATCGTCGTCGCCATCACATGTCAAAAGAAGGGAAGCTTTCATTGAAAGACTCGAAAACCTAGCTGTACGTACTCCACGCCACACTGATTAGGGAAAAAAAAGCAACCAAATTGCACATATGGTACTATAAAACAAGATGAAGTACCAATTTGAGAAATAACTTTAATTAGCTCCCGATAAAATGCGTTTATTTATAACGTCAAGCTCCAATCCTCGCCACCCAAGAACATCATAGTACGCACGAAACCCTAGTCAGTCCCTAACCTCGCATTATCGTCCACTATTCAGGATCAACATGTACTCAGCAAGTTCCACAGTATCAGAATCAGATGTTGCTCTTTTAGAGCGCATTCGCCAGCATCTTCTCAATGACGACGACGACTTTGAAACCCTGGCGAAAATCGCTGATAATGTTCGGTTCCGTTGCCCAGATTCAAGTTTCATCACATTCCCTTCACTGGAGACAACAATGTCCTTCGAAGCAAATGATGACGACGCGGACGTCCATCACGATCCCCTTAAAGACGCTGTGGGATTCGAATCACCCAGCTCGTTGAATGAGCAACCGGTCGTGGATTACGGACACGTCGAAGCAAATGAGGCCATGCCTGCGGTGATGCGCGAATGTGACGCCCAGCCTGGAGGGTGTCTCTACCGGGGGGTGAGGAGGCGGCCGTGGGGGAAGTATGCCGCCGAGATTCGGGACCCAAAGAAGAATGGCGCAAGGAGGTGGCTCGGGACTTATGAGACACCACAGGAGGCTGGGTTGGCTTATGACCGGGCAGCGTTTGCAATGCGTGGGGCCAAGGCCAGGCTAAATTTCCCTCACTTGATCGGTTGCGATGAGATGGAGCCCGTGAGGGTCACTCGGAAGCGGCACCGTTCACCTGAGGCTGGGAGCGGCTCGCTGGATTCAAAGTGTAGAAAGGAGGACTCGACTGGCTCGGCCGGTGACCCTGAGGAGCTTAATGGCTATGTCATGTCGTTTCAATAGAGTGGAACTTGAAATGGACGAGAATAAGAGGTATTACGTGATGATTTTTAGTCTTGTGTAATGAACATGCGTCAAGCGTCAAGCGTATATTTTTTGTTTCCAATTTATTAATTTCTTTTTTGGGCCCCGGGAGGTTGGGAAGGGCCGCCGCGGGGGGTTTAAGGGGAGCAAATTAGAAGAATTTCCAGTGGAGGTTTGGTCAAATTTTCTGGATAGGAAATTGACGCCGACTGCTTCTGCTGCTGATCTTTAACGTTATGCTATCGTACTAATAAATTTGTTGTTACGCTGCTTTGAATCGCCACCTAAGATAATCATACATATGAGAAGATATGCGATCGCTAATGCTTTTTTTGGAAAAGATGGGAAGTTGAAAATGAAAAGTGAGAAGTGGGGATATAGAAAATGGAACCAACTTTAAAATCATCCCTCTTCTATAGACTACTGCTTCTTTGAGAAACATAGAAACTAAATTTGATTTTGATGGTGTAATTTATTCAAGATAAATCAACCAAGATTGATTCGTTGACCACTTGATCATGAGTTGATTCTGATTATTTTCAAATAGCTTGTATATCAAAAAGAGGGAAATTCAAACTCAACTGGCTGATGAACCTACTCATCTATATGGAAAAGTGTTAGAAAAGGTCCTAAATCTATTGTATTTTTTTTTTTGGGTGACCCGGGAACCGCCGTACAGTGAACCCAGGGCGACCCGAGGGGACTCACCTCCCCCGGACTGTGGGTGAGTCGCACAAGCGACTGTGAGGATTTGAATTTGCTCCCTTCCAATAAAAGGATTGAAAGCAAACCACGCGACCACCAATGGGGTGGGTCTAAACCTATTGTATTGATGTCCATTTTAGTCTTAAACCTTTTTATAGTACCAATTTAGTCCTAAAATTTTTGACTTGATGCCAATTTAGTCTTAAACATTTTAATGGTGCCAATTTAGTTCTAAAATTTTTGAACTAGTATTCTAAACATTTTGACTTTGCCAATTCAATCATTTTGATTAATTTTGATTGGATATTGCTAATGTGGATGCCGATTGACTTACGTGACACCACCGGTGTGGACGTGGATAATTTATAATAATATTTTAATAAATTTTAGATTTTTTATTTTATTTCTTCTTCTTCCTTTTGCTAGTGACCAACCACCAGAGCTTAGCCTTGCCTTGGCCAAGCGAGGCTAGCCCACCTAGCCATGGCCAATGGCTGGCCATCGCTCGTCATTGGTGTCTCGATCATTGGCAAAAGGAAGAAGAAGAAAGGAGAAAAAAATAAAAAAAATAAAAAAATAGAAAAAAGTAAAAAAAATCAAAATGTTATTAAAAATTATTCATGTTAGCGTTTGTGGTGCCATATAAACCGGTTAGCGTCTACAGTAGCAATGTTCAATCAAGGGATAACAAATTCAACTAGAAGTGTATTGCTAATGTTCAGGAAAAAATAATAATATTAAAACGGCGCTTCTAAAAGGGCATGCGAGTGAGGATGATATTTGAAATTTGCTCAAATTAATTTTCATAACGAGCGGCCACAAGAGAAACGTCGAATCACCACGAATTCATCTACTCAGAACTTTCACATTCGAGGCAAGAGTACCGAACTCAACAACATAATCCAACAAGCAACTGCGCTGCAAATCCGTAGTCCTAGATACTCTCCATCTACAGGTGAAAGAGAAAGAAACAAAGGGATCGCCTTCGATATAGAGACAGATTCCTTCACTTCATTTACTGTTGTTACCAAGTATCTAAAAAACCCTTAGCTAGATCCAAAATCCCAAGTTCAACGGAGGTTTAAGAAATCCATTTCCACGTTCAGTTTCTGGGATGGGTCGAAGAACAGTACGTAAAGTACTCCCCCATGCAGTGCCAGATGCAGAGAACCGAAGCTATTCGCGGCCTACTTCAGGAAGATCCTTCTTGGGAGATGGTGGTTCTCGTTCTCAAGAGTACATCTCCCGGACCGTGTCGGTCGGTCATGTGCATTTCTAGGGTTTGGGCCGATCGCCATAAAAATAATGCTTGATCAGCACGATAGGAAATTGCTTTTTTTTTTTTTTTTTTTTTCTTTAGGTTCTGCATCTCGGAATAATAAAAAAAGAGTTTTAGGGCTTGCATGGTTGTGTTCTTTTTATCTGTTTATGAATAAAAATTTTGTTTTTTTGTTCCCGAAAACAAAAAAAAAACGTAAACGCATTTATTTGCGTTTTTGTTCCAAATCTATTGTTTTTTTATTCCGGGAACACATTTGGAACTGAAATAAGAAAAAAAAAACTTGTTTATTGTTTTTGGAACAATTTTTAAGAACACATTTTCTTTCTCTATTTTTTTCTTCTCTTTTTTTTCTTCTTCTTTTCTTCTTTTTTTTTTCTTTGGCCGGTTGCCGGCCTCGGCCATGACCGGCGACCAGCCGTCGAGGGCTGGCGACGCCATTGAGGGCCAGTGACCTCGCCGGAGCGTCACCGACCCCTAGTGAGGCCGAGCATCGCTGGCATGGGCGAGGCTCGGCCTCGCCTAGATTTGGTGAGCCTGAGCTCGCCCAGCCATCGGCAAGGCTCGGCCTCATCGGCCCACCACCAGGCGATCGGTGGTTGGGCAAGCTCAGTTTCACCGGATCTGGGCGAGCCCGAGCTCGCCCAGCCAAGGCAAGGCTGGGCCTCACCCAACCACGGCGAGGCTCGGCCTCGCCCGCCGGCCCTCGTTGGCTGGTTGCCGGCCATGGCCGAGGCCAGCGATCGGCCAAAAGAAGAAAAAAGAAAAAAGAAAGAAAAAAAGGAAAAATAAAATAAAAATATTAAAAAAATTAAAATAAACAAAAAAAGAACACAAATTTACCAAACGTGTTTCGGTTCTTTTTTATTCCCGGAACAAGTTTACCAAACACGTTTTTCGGTAAAAAATTATTCATTGGAACAAAAATAGTTTTTTTTTTTAATTTCTATTCTCTGGAACAATTTTTGAATAGAAATACAAACAAACTCATCCTTAGTGACTATTTCAATGGGCAACCACGGTGATTCCAGAAATGTTTAGTAACATCAATGGTGAGAGCAACGCTTACTGAGAGAATGCAGGATGTCGAAAAAAAAAGAAGGGGGAAAGGAAATCCTTTAGGAGATGTACGTTTATATAGGAGTACATACTACTAGTATGTTAGAGCATCTATGCTATGGTCTTAATTATAATATACTATATTATTTCGTATGAAATGACTGAATGATTTTAGGAACTCATTAATATTAGATTTAAATCTTTGAGTAGCATAATGTATGATATGTTTTGTTTATATTTTCGTTTTCTTCACATTAGTACGGAAACAAGCGGCTTAGAGTATTAGAGTGAAAGTATATGCTTTTATAATGCTGTATATAGATACAACATACTATGTATTATATATTCGTGTATTGGCAACAAGGCTTGCGTGTGAAACAAAGTTTTTGCCTAGTCTCTCAATCAGGCAATTTTTTTTTTTTTTCAATTTGCCGACGGAGGAGTTAGATGCTAAGATTGCACCCTACATAAATTTGACCACGTTACACGAAATTTTATGAGGACCCAAGTTTTTTTTTTAAATATGTTTTACTTTTTTACGAATTACTACCTTAATTAAAGGTGTTAATGCAGTAATTATTGCCAGAGAGAGAGAGAGAGAGAGAGCATAGATACCCCATAATAAAATAAGATATAAATGGAAGATAGTCCCTGTGTGGAATAATTTGATTAAAAGGTGAAGGGACATGACATTTGTAGCAAGTGTTGGAGGGTGATAAAAGAATATTTGGGGTTATGTGATATTTGGAGCTAGGTTCCGGAAATGGAATCTCTAACTATGAATATTCCAATAAGGTTTTTTTTTTCCTTTTCTTTTTATCAATGAAGATAAAATAAAAAGAAAGAAATAAAGCAATGCTGTGCATCATTTCTACTTTAGGGGTTAGTACTGTCATAAGTAAGTGGATCATATTAGAACCAATCACAGTTTGACAAACTTATGGATCTTATAATTAAAGTCTAACATGAGAAGAAGAAATTACCAAAAAAATCACATGGAATGATAATGAATACTATAGATTTATGTGCTTTGATTTAAAGTTGGCATGTATCTCACGGGGAGAGCTAGTCGTTAAGAAATGCGTTATGAATATGGATAATAAATAATTTACATTCACTCAATTGCTTGAGTATTTTCCCACCTTAAAATTTTATCCAAAGTGAAATAATAAACATTATATTACAGATCTCTCAAAGAGAACTCACTGAGAAAATTTGTAGATAAAAACCCTAACCTCCTCTTCTTTGCTCTAATATGCTAAAATCAAAATCCACCTCATATATAATATAATATAATATAATATAACATAATATTTGTATCCAGAAAAACCTTTTTTTAATGACTCAAATTAGGAATTTAACTCCAATAAAGATTTATCAATCAAAAGTAAAAGATAGGCTTTCCTAATTTAAATTATATGATTAGGCTTTCCATCGGATTTCGTTTACGAATTCAATCTCGAGATGTTGGTCACCATCTAATGTAAAAACAAGGGAAGCTTTAACTGAAAGACTCGAAAACCAAGCTGTCCGTGCTCCACGCTGTTGTGATTAGAAAGAAGCAACCAAATTGCACTTACGGTACTAATAAACAAGAAGACCACTTTGAGAAAGGACTTTGATAAGCTCCCGATAAAACGCGTTTATATATACTTCCAAGCGTCGAACCTCGCTGCCCAAGTACATCATAATTCGCACCAAATACTAATCAGTCCCTAACCTTGCGGATTGTCCACTATTCAGGATCAACATGTGCACAGCGAGTTCCACAATATCAGAATCAGATGTTGCCCTTTTAGAGTGTATTCGCCAGCATCTTCTCAACGACGACGACTTTGAAACCCTAGCGAAAATCGCTGAAAATGTTCGATTCCATTGCCCAGTTTCAAGTTCCAACACATTTCCGTCGTTGGAGACAACTATGTCCTTCGAAGCAAATGACGACGACGTGGAAATCCATCACGATCCCCTGAAAGATGCTGCGGGATTCGAATCAGTCAGCTCGTTGAATGAGCAACCAGGTGTGGATCGTGGACACGTCGAAGCAAATGAGGCTATGCCTGCGGTGGTGCACGAATATGATGCCGGGCCTGGAGGGTGTGTATACCAGGGAGTGAGGAGGCCACCGTCGGGGAAGTATGCGGCGGAGATTCAGGACCCAAAGAAGAATGGTGCAAGGAGATGGCTCGGGACTTACCAGACGCCACAGGAGGCTGCATTAGCTTATGACCGGGCTGCGTTCGCGATGCGTGGGACCAAGGCCAGGCTAAATTTCCCTCACTTGATCGGTCGTGATGAGGTGGAGCCAGTGAGGGTCACTCGGAAGCGGCACCACTCACCTGGGGCTGGGAGCGGCTCGCTGGATCTGAAGCCGAATAAGGAGGACTTTACTGACTTTGCCGGCAGCCCCGACAAACATAATGGCTATGTCATATCGTTCCAATAATGTGCAACTTGAATTGGAAGAATTTGAGAGGTTTTGTGTCCTGATTTTTAGTCATTATGTTATGAACATGCGTCAAGTGTATAATTTTCTTATAAATGAAGCATAAGAAGAACTCAATTGTCTGACTTACTAATTTTTGTTTCTTTAGGGGAAAACACAAATTAGAAGGAATTCCGACGGGAGTTTAGTCAAATTTTCTGGGGAGAAAATTGACAATTGCTGCTGCTGCTCTGTAATTTTCATCCTATCATACCTAAAAAAATTTGCACTTACACTGCTTTGAGTCGCCACCTAAGATAGTCATACATATGAGGAGATATGCGTATGTTAATGCTTTTTTTTTTTTTTTTTGTGGGGGGGGAGGCGGGAAGGGGGAAGATGGGAATTGGATAATGAAAATTGAGACGTGGGGACATAGAAGATGTGACGAACTTCAAAATCATCGCTCTACTACAAATTACTGGTTATTTCAGAAACATAGAAGTTAGAGTTGATTTTGACGGTGTAATTTTTTCAAGATAATTTAATCATGATTCATTCGTTGACTACTAGACCATTAGTTGATTCTGATTATGTTCAAATAGCTTATATATCAAAAAGAGGGAAATTCCAACTCAATTGACCAATGAACCTACTCATATATCTACAAACATAGAAAATCTTAGGGTAAGCATATCAGCTACTTCACTCAGTCGCGCATTAAAATTCAATCTCGGTCGGCCCAGGTCAAGTGAAAAAGTAAACAAAAAGTGTCAAATGCCCTTCCTTTTGGACTGCCGGAGTCTCTTTTCATGTTAAATTGCTTGACGAGGTTCTTCTGAACTCTATTTTCAACACGACTTAATGTGCAAATCATCAGTGATTTCATCAAAATAAATTGATTGTATCTGCTAATGCTAGCCTTAATCTATCCAAAAAAAAATTATTGAATTATCAATCTACGTATTCCGTTGTTCCAAGCTAATAAATATATGTAGCTGTCAGTAAGACTTGAGTCCTCCAAACGAATTTTGATTTCTCGAGTTAAGTCAAATTGGGTCGATAAGACCTTAGGCCAGACCTCATTACCTCCTAGATAGAGAGGGGACACATGTGATTCTGTATTAGATTGATAGATATAAATAAAAATAAACTAAAGGAAGAGGCCCCCTGCTTCATCTTTTAGATGGATCACATTGTCTTAGGCTCTCATATAGAGTTTACTATAGTTCTTTAGGAGATCCATTTTCCCTCCATCTTTATGGCAGTCAACACAGCAAATGGAAATCCAAAGCCAAAGCAACTTTTGAAAATTGATTATTTAGTTTCAACTTTTGAAAACAGAGCGCTAATAATTTTTTTCACAAAGAAAGAAAAAGGAAAAAAGAAAATTATTTACACTTCAATTTTGCCATTTTACTCAAGAATTAATAGCATCAAAAGTTAGGAATTAGTCACTAATTTTTTTTAAAAATAATTAACTATTTTTTTAATTTTTAAAATAATTTTATTATTATTAAAAAAAAAAACCTTAGGGGTCAGGTCGAGCCAAATCCGGCCTTGGCCCGGCCCGCCCCCCTTCTTTTTTCTCTCTCGCGCAGAATAGGAGTAGCAGAGGAGCTATAGCAGCACAGTGACAAAGAGAGCAGGAGGATTGGGGGAGCAGTTCTGGCGTGATCCGTGGGTCGGGGAGTAGGCCGGTCGACAGGCTGGCAAGGTAGGAGCCGAGGACACTTGCCATTGGCCTTGAAGATCTTGGAGAACCTGCAGCAAAAGGGAGGTGCAGAACACAGAGGCAAACGGAGAAAGGGAGAAACACAGGGAGTAGAGGGAGAGCTGGAGAGAGAGAGAGAGAGAGAGAGAGCTAGAGGGAGAGAGGAGGCCTCGCCGCCTCAGCCTGTCGCTGTCTGATCTCCCCACCTTAACCCGTTGCTGTTCGAGCCGTCGTGCCTTCACCTTCGCCACCACTGCTGCTGGTCCGCCGCTCCCCTCTGTCGAACTATCGCAGCAGCACCTCTGCACGAGCACCCTCCCGCGATGCTAGAACCTCAGCGAGCCACCGTGTGCCTCCGCCTCTGCTTCGACGCTTAGTAGCCCTCGTCTGCACTGCCCTCCATTCGAAGCTCCGCATCATCTCTGCCCAGCTCTGCCGACGTCAGCAACTGAGCTCCTCGCCGCGCGACCTGCAGCGCCTGCTCGTTGCCGCGTTTGCCGCCCATTGCCAAGTGCTGCTCGCCTCTTCTGCTGCCGCCGTCTCTGCTTGACGCCGCTGTCCCCGACGCCAGCAAGTCCTGAACCGAACGCCGGACCCCCCTGCACGTCGCTCCGAGCCCCTTCCGAATGACGCCGCTGCAGCTTCGAACTGCCGTCCCCCTCGCCGCACGTTTGCTGCCCACCGCCGGAGTCCTTGGTTGGTCGCCGACCTGCGGTGTCTCCTCAGCGGATCAGAGGCGGGTCGGGCAGGAGCCTCCAATTGGGTAGGGTTTGGACCTCAAACCGGGTCGGGCTGGTTTCACTCTTTGGGCTGAGGTGAATTTGGCGTATTGGGTTCATTTTGTCTCTTGGGCTAGGTTTAGTTATATGTTTTTTTTAAGGGCCCGTGGGGGCCCTTTTGCAAAGGGATTGAGCCCGTCGATCGGGCCTAACCAGCTTTTAAATACAGGCCCGACCATTTGGTCGGGCCTTGCCCTTTTCAGGCGGGTCGTGGGACCCGCCCCCAACCGCACCAGACCCGGTTCTTTTTTTTTTTGAAAAATAATTTTTTTTTTAAAATTTAAAAATTTAAAAATTTAAAAATTAAATTATTAAAAATTTTTGAAAATCTAAAAAATGTAAGATTTGATTGGGAATTGCCGTGTCTTGCATTTTTAGTGTTATTAGTCCTTTATTTGCTCCTATATTGGTTATATTGCATCTTTAATTTGCATATTTAATTACGTTTGCGAATGTTTAATTGCACCTGCTCAATTTTATTGCGATTAGGATTTTAGTAGCTATAATTAGTATTTTAATAATTTGTGTGCTCGCATGATCAGTTGGATAGATATAAAATTAATTCAAACTACTTGACAAAAATTCTTTTTTCTAAAATGAACAAGACTAAGTACTGAAAGGGCACTAATTGGTCTATTAGTGTAATCAAGTCCCTAACCCTAGATTCTTTGGTTGCGTAGGAAGTGTGGCATACTCTCGTGCCTTACTTGGTTTCTGGCCGACCCCAATAAGCTAGTGGTGACTCATTTTGGCAAAATTTCTAAAAAATATCCCAACATCACGTGGTGTATAGGCTTGGGAGAGTTTGTGTCTAATCAAGGGCCATAAGCCCATCCTTTAGGCAATACCCCTAAATCTATTTCCTCTCTCCGAGGGTAGGTTACGACAGCTTTGTGACTCCACTAGGGACTTGGTTTTAAACTTTAGAGGACTTAGGCCTAAATCTATGTTGTTCAAAAATAATTTTTGTTTGGCAGCAAGGATACCTAGGTACGTCCCTAATGTGAGTATTAAATGTTTTTGTAGTTGGGAGTTATAAGGGGAGGAGTGGTTGTTAACCCTTGTCTTGTAGGTGCAAAGTTGAGAATGAATGTTTATGTTTTGAATTTTTTGAAGTGGTGCTTGTTTATAAACTGTTGTGCATGTATTCTCTGTATTGCACTACACTATGACACACACTACCTGCCGCTGAACTTGAGCCGCATATGATTTCTTAAGATGGTGTTGAGGTGGATACCACTCTGACTATGACAATGTAGTACGAGTCGCCCATCTCAACTCCGAAGTTTCCTTCTTAATGTCAAGAGTTACCACCCTAGTCGACAATCATGCGACATGGGTCTACTCTTTGACGAAGCTGGAGTCATGGGAACCCCGACCTAACCATGATTATGTTGATTCAGTCCGGTAATCTCATGGCTTCATTTTGAGCCATATAGAATAGAAATCGAATCACATCCCATGTGCATGTTTATGTAATTTTTTTTTTTTAAAAAAAAAGAGAGAAAAGTCGCTCCCCCCTTTGTAAGTATCTTTTTTCTTTTTATTTGCTTTTTTTGTTGTTATTGAATTTTCTTCTTAAAATTCATGGAAATCAATTGAATGTCCTCGGTGTTGTAAGCTTATAATTAAAAATTGGCAATCACTCTTGATAAGTGAATATTGAATGCAAGTTCTAAACACTTTGATTTGTTGAACGTATGATTTTATTTAAATTTCTAGTTATGGGATCAAAATCGCATTTAAAAAAAAAAAAACTTTCAAGTTGCAATTATATATTGGGACACAAAATTGAAATTGCATTTTTAATCAAATTCTCTCCATTTTGTGTATAGATTTCTCAAAATAGAAGTCACTTCATTTTTTGCAAAAGTAAAATCATAAAATCAATCTCTTTAAAAGAAAAAATCAAAATCAATGCCACTTTTGCATATGAAACTTTTAGAATAAGAGTGGACGTTCGATTGATGGCTGCGGATTGATTTCTTTTAATGATGCCCCTTCTTTTATGATAAAATCTTGGCAAAATACTAAAACCTTGTAATAAGGACTATGGGGTATGTATCGTCACCTTGATTTCATTGTAAGAGGCGACCTCATTAAGAGATCATTCTCTCATTCATATATTGACATTGTCTTCTTCTCGCAGGATGCGAATAATAGCCACTCTTTGACATTTTCTCATTTAACCGTACAAATAAGAGGACTTTCAAGCTAGATGGGGATTGATTTCTGCACTCATTTATTTTGTCGAAGCCGTGTTGGAAATGTCACCATCAAGTTATCTACTCACCGTCTGCATCTCTTCTAGGCATCCAATCTTTGCATGGAGATGACTATTGGTGGTCTATAAGACTAAGACAATACTTCAAGATTTCGATGAATACAAAAGAGAATCGGTCATCAAATGTTGTCCTTGAGTAAAAGGTGGTAATCGTTCCAAGTTAAATTTGATTTATTTTAGGAATGACTTGTCTCTTCATTTGTGCAGAATTTCATGAGGCAAATACCTAGCATATAATAAGACTACGTGAGGACAACCTAGGCCGGAACTACACAATCTCTAAAAGGAAAAGAGTATACTCGAACAAAACAAAGACTTTTAGACAAAGTGCGGTGGAGCAACACTTGACTTAGAAAAAAATCTCTCATTCCCCACCAATGAAGTGTGCTAGAACAAAATAGTTGAACTCATCACAAAAGGTGTATCATTCTTAAGTCGGTCCAATTCAATCTTGGAATGCAAATAACATGTCCTCTCTCTTGTAGGAGAAAATGCAATAAATGGGGCAAAGCATCTAATGAACAATGTCCCCAAATGTGGAAATAAGGAGCAATCCCTCTCCTTTCAAAGCAAGATCTTGAAAAAACACATCTAATGATTCACATTTAAATTTTTCGAGCTTTTTGTCAATTAAACGTTTCTTCCAAAAGAGCATTTGAAAAAAAAGAAAGAATTGAACTTTATAAATTGTTGTATACAATAGGGAAGTGCTTTTCATGCATAAAATCTGGGCCACATAATCATTTTTCAATCAATTCTAGCTACTTCAAGCAAAGTTCATACTTGAAGAACGGAAACACGTGAAGGGTAAATTGTGTCAATTCCAATTGCTCATTTTGATAGTATCTCTAACATGATTTTTTTTTTTCCTTTGATAGGAAAACATCAAACACTTAGAGGCAAATGCAAGTGAAGGGTAATGTCAAGTTACCAAATATCCATGGGGTGAATTAGAGAAATGTTAGCACCTAAAGGATAAAAGCGAGTGAAGAGCAATAATATGTCGTTTCCAACATTTCAATCCCTAAAGATCTTTGCGCTAACATATTCTTTCACATTCTTTACAGGGTTATCGGGCCACCATGCCGCAGGTAAGTGCCTTTCTGCTCAAATCAAAAAAAAAAAAAAAAAAAAAAAAAGAGAGAATTTCCATTACGAAAAAGGACATTTGGCGCTTTCCTAGAGACAAGCACGCAAATGTATAATTAAGAAAAAAAAAATTCTACAAACTTTTGAGCATCATTTTTATCTCAAAATTATTTTCTCATTTTGTGGGTTATTCATTTTGAATCAAATTTCCCTATGGAGATTGATCTACTAAGATGATCTCGACAAAGTGATATGGAGACGTTAACCATGCCAAACAAGAAGTTCTTAGGATGAAGAAAGGCAAGCCATTTCCAAACACGTCATTCAAATACTTTTGAGAGTTGAGTAAAAGATGACATTCTCTTAGGACAAATGATTTATTCACATTGAGTGCAAAGATCGGAATCATAAAGGCGTCTCGTTCATCAATCCCAAGCATCGCACTAATCTCTTGCTTCCCCTTTGGGTTGAATAAAGATGATCCTTCAAGGTACCCTTGTTGAGAACGACCCTAAATTGGGGCAACATAGGAGGTTACGGTTGTGTTGTAGAGCGAATGATTGAAAAAGATTCTATTACTTTCACTTGCATCAATCTTCTAATGATAGCCTTAGAGGGATTTTCATTAGAGCTTGACTCATCCCAAGGTGAAGAAGAGTATTTCCTTCTCTACTCAAACACTGATATCCATTGCTTTAACCAATTTGGGCCTGATTGTTCATTTCTAAACCCCGAGCGGTGATTATCTCCCTTTACTGAGGCAATGCATAAGGATTGACCACAACCCATTCCAGAGGATCTTTCGATCTTAGGAATGCCTTCATATTGTTTTTCCAAACATTGTATTATTTTCCATCAAAGTAAGGAGGTCTGGTGTTGCTTTGGCCTTCAACCAAACCTGGAGCCAAAATACTAGCCATAGATCTTTAGCTCAGAAGTAAAAACACTTCAATAAAACGAGCACACAAGCTCTGATACCAATTAAAAGGGCTAGTAAGATCACCTAGAGGGGGTGAATAGGTGATAAAGAAATTTTTACGAAACTTCAGAACAATTTGCTAGTTGTAAAGATAGTAGTAAATAGTTATATAAAGTTGTAAATTGAATAAGGAGTTTAAGGGAAAGAGAATAGAGATACAATGTTTATAGTGGTTCGGCTTATATCAAGCCTACGTCCACTCTCTTGCGTTGATAGCCCACTGGTTGGATTTCACTAAGGATCAAAAGAGATGCTATAGTCTTATGTCCTTGACTTTACAGTGTAGAGACTCTACTACACATCTTCAAAATCTCATAAGTGTTTGATCTCTCTTTTGAGTACAAATAAAGCTCTATGTTTGAAATAGCAAAGAAGTAAGAGCTTCAGACTTTGGAATTTTTCTTTCACGCACACACTTGAATAACTTAAGTGTTTTCCTTATATACTTCTTCATGCCTTCATGACCGCTGGCACTTTCCAAAGGAGTTCTTTCAATCTACCAGTTGGACATAATTAATTAAGGAGATCTCGAGTCATTTAAGAAATGTGATGATAGCCCACCAATTTTACTCGCTCATACAATCAGGATCTAGGTTTCCATAAGTAGAATCTTCTAAGTATAATTCGCCTTTCAACGGATCTGATTATTCAAATTGATTCTAATAAGAATAATTGATCACGATGTGTTATCTCCAGCTGTAAGATCTTCTACAAACCGTACGAACAGAATCCTTCAAGATAAAATTTGTCTCGATAAGTCTTCTCTTCATTGGTCTGGAAACTGTCAGTGAGGGTAGATTTTGAGTCTTGTGTCTTGTGGTCTTCAGATTTTAATGACAGAGTCTGGAGTTCGTCAGAATTTAACACTTGAGTCTAGAATTCTTTAGATTAGACTGATGGAAACGTTTTGTCAACTTCAAAACAATAAGAAAGTTTTCTACAACAATTTCCCCATTTTTGATGGTGTTTTTTTTTTTTTAAGGGCCAGCAGGGGCCCTTTTGTAAAAGGGATTGGGCCCGTCGATTGGGCCCAACCCGCTTTTAAATAAAGGCCCACCATTGGTCGGGCCTTGCCCTTTTTTGGCGAGCTGAGGGACCCACCCCCAACCGGACCGAACTCGGGTTCGGAATTAAAAAAAAAAATTAAAAAAATAAAAAAATAAAAAAATTTCAAAAATCTAAAAAATGTAGGAATTGATTGGGAATTGCCGTGTCTTTCCTTTTTAGTGTTATTAGTCCTTTATTTGCTTGTATATTGGTTATATTGCATGTTTAATTTGCATATTTAATTACGTTTGCGAATGTTTAATTGCACCTACTCAATTTTACTGCAATTAAGATTTTGGTAGCTATAATTAGTATTTTAATGATTGTGTACTCACATGATCACCTCACATGTTAGTGGATAGGTATAAAATCAATCCAAATTGCCTAACAAAAATCATTTTTTCTAAAATGAACAAGATGAGATATTGAAAAGGGCACTAATTGATTAATTAGTGTAATCAAATCCCCGACCCGAGATTCTCTAGTTGCGTAGGAAGTATGGCATACTCCCGTGCCTCACTTATTTATAGCCGACCCCAATAGGCTAGTGGTGACTCATTTTTGCAAAATTTCTAAAAAATATCCTAACGTCACGTAGGGTATGGGCTTGGGAGAGCATGTGCCTAATCAAGGTCCATAAGCCCATCCTTTAGGTAATACCCCTAAACCTATTCCCTCCCCTCGAAGGTAGATTGTGACAAAAATTTTCTGACACTATTTTTTTTTTTTGGGTAATTTCACATGTTTTAGGTGAGAAAAAATTGGAACGAATTTTCAATGGACTTTAGTCAAATTTGAAGGCATAAGTTTGACCAAATGATGCTTTTGAACAATTTTATACTCCTTTTAATTGCCATAGGCAAAAATTTGACATTAACAATATGTGTGTAATCTCTTAAAAACTACATGTACAGGTTATTACGCTAATTTTGCCTTAAGTAGTGTTGAGTAGACATATCAAACAAGTGGGTTCGGTTAAAAATGGTCCAACCAAAATTGATCAATTTTCATACAATATGAATCTAGTAACTCATATTAGACCCATAGCTAACCCGATCTATTTTGTTAAAACTCTTCTATATTTAAGAAAATTGAGAAAAATTTATACTAAAACTAAGGTGAGAGCACGAAGTGAGAGAGCATGATATCAAGTGAGGGAGAAAGAGAGTGAAGAGAGGAGTCATAGAGATGAGTTGGGTTTAAGTATGCTATGAGCCTATTGAGCATTTATATTATTTTGGCTTTTGCCATTCTAAGCTTAGTTATGATCCATTTATCGAATTTAACTAACTTATATAATAACCCAACCCATGAAATATGGGTTAACAAATGGTTTCATAACCCATTTTGATAGGTCTAGTGTTAAGCTAAGGAAAATTCTATAAAGTGGTCAAAAGAAGTTGCCCTAGTGTAGACCTTGAATCAAGTCATGACAATCTCATTCTTACTTTTTTCATATGCTTCTCTTTTATAAAATTGGAGGGGAGATCTTATGTGATGCTCATCTCAAGATAATTTACCTGCTAATATGGAAATATGATCAATGTGGTCACATGTCTATGACGTTCCTCTCCCTTCTCCCACCCTCTAAAGCTCATGGCTAGATTTTGTTAACTTTTGTTCTCAGATCAATTATGTTATTCTCCTCGAAAATGGAGGTAGAAGGCAAAATATCTCAAATTTGGAAACATTGGCCTGATCCAAGTTTAAGAAAACCTAGTTATGGCCTTTGACACACACATGCATTGGGAGGCGCTAATGTAAATGGTGAATGGCAGATATGAGAGTGCTTGGAGGGCATGGGGTTGTGAGCGAGAGACGTGGGATGAGAGTTACCATTCCTATATTTGCTTTTTTCTCTGTCTTGATTACCAAACGCATTTTTTTACTTAGAAATTGTTTTAGGGAATAGAAATTAAAAAAAAAAAAAGACTTTCTAAAAAGAAATTTCTTTTCAGAGTAAAAGCGTTATCAAACAGACCCTAACTTTTCACTTTGAGTCCGATGTGGTTTCTTGAGATAATACCAGTTAGTAAAGGCCCATTGGGTGGCTAAAAATGTCTAAGTCGGCACTCTCTCTTTCCTCACCACCCAACACCTAAATGAAAATTTTATGTATATTAAAACTGCTTATTTACTCTTGCGCATTCGACTTAAATGAAAATAGTGTTTATAAATTATAGTAGTGATAATAATCATAAAGTTGTATAAGGAATATCACTCAATAGTAAATTTATCATTTGGAAGATAATTAAATATTATAGGTCATTAGCCATATATAAATATATAAATTCACTCTAGACTTACCATACATCTCCTTAGTCATATTTTATGAAAATTGAATTCATTAGGAATTATTTCTTTAATTCAACTCGATAACTTGGTAATTTTTTTTAGTAATTATTTTCATTAAGTAACACTAACTCTAATATTAATTTTTACCTACGTATTGTATTGGATAGAATCAGAATAATTTTTGAAAGCCATAAGACCAACAATACTTTCCATATTATTCTAATATGAGTAGCTTTTTTCTGTAAATATATAACATCATATATATAATAAAGCCAATTTTGCGCAAAATCAAAATTGTAATTACTTTCTCATTCTTATGGAGTTAATTTTACTATTAATAATTTATATATTAATATATACAATATATTAATATTTTAGAAAATTTCTTTGATTATTTTAGAAAAACAATCTTTCTCATCCTCATAGGTCAATTTTACAACTTATTGTCAAAAATTTTCCTCTAAATTTTGACTTTCATTTTTTGGTAAAACTCTTAAGATTTCATTTGGAAAAGACAAGACTCCCTTCATTTTTTGTGCATTTAATGTGAAAAGTCACTTTAAATATAATACTAGTGTACTTGCCATGCGAAGCATGGGTTTGGTGTTTCAAAGCTAAGGAAAATTCATATCTACTAAAAATCCTTTTATGCTCTAGCAAATTCAAGGTATAGAAAGCATAGCATTCTTTGGAACTATAGCAGTGACTATAACCATGAAATCTGTACTAAAACATTATAATTCATTTTGACAGATGATTGACTATATACCTAATAAAGATCTTAAATATCACGTTCCACTAAATTTGAATTGATCATTTGCTGCTTTTGCTTTTTTCAAATTGAGACTATGATTGGTCAATTTCTTTTACGCAATCATCTTTAAGTAGCATTTACTCCAATCTTGAGTTTTGCTACCCGTTATGTTGTGGGATTTGAAGTAATTTAATTGTTTCTGTTATTGTATTGACTTACGTTAGTAACTATTGATAGATTGCCACTATCATATACCAAAATGTGCATATCATCGTGCTTTTCAAGTTTATTTTATCTATTTTTGACATATCGCTTCAGACACCGTCTGTTCATTGTTCTATATAATGCAGTGCAAGGGACGAAGTCAATTTCTCTCTTGATAGGCTTTCCCTTTCAACATCATTTACCGCAGGATCAACTTTCAATTTTTTTTTTTTTTTTTTTTGGCTTTGATATGTTATAGATTATCCATATAATTATTTTAGATAGTTGTAGTCAAAATTCACAAAATAATATTATTACTTAAAAAAGATAAGGACATTTTAATTGTATTCAATAAACAAAATTTAGTTCTTTTATTTACAAGTCAAGAGAGAAGGAGGTATGGCTTCTATTTTTTGGACGGACTGACTTTTACTTGCATATATTAAATGCAAAACCATAAAAAATTCATATATAGATTCACATTTAACTTTTGTGTAATCCGTTAAATAATATCATACATTTTGACAAGAATTTCAAAAAAGAAATTACCTTTTGCTTTTATTTAAGTGAAAAGAACAAGCTCCCGAATCATTAAAAGAAACAACCACGAGAGTCATATTCAAAATTTGAATCCTCAAAGTGAATTTCCCTATGGTTAACACGCAATGATTGTCAAAATTCTTTCACCCACATCCTCATCATTTTACCTTAGGCATGAAAGGAAATGTTAAACTATAAATCATAACATGTGTTTGTTGTCTTAGAATATGAATTTATAAAGAAATTGATTATCTCTCTCTTTGTAACATTCCGATTTTCCAATTCTATTTTCAATAAATTGAGACGGGCATTTCGTTGGCACGCATATAGTTTTTTTCCTTGAGTCGGCCACTCATGTGAAAAATAGTCTATCAGGTGAAGCTGTTAAGAGATTCTAATGCATCAGACTCAAGAATTTGACTAGGAAGTGACCTTTCGATCGAGCTAATCTACAAGGGTCATTACGGCACAATTAAAAATTAATTAGAGACCGGAGATAGGTTGACTCGACGGAGGCATGTGATCAAGTGTGGGTGATTCCACCAGATCGCACAATTCTGGTCGATCGGCATTGGACCAACGTTTATGTCGATTGGGTACCCTATGTCCGTATTTGAAACCTTGAGATTACTTCGAGAACCGAGAGTCGTTAATGTGTTAAAGATGTACATTGTGGCTTGATCAACCACAGGTCAAATGCACAAAAATTTCTAAAAGCTACCCGGTAAATTAGGACGCGCTAATATTGTGCCAGAGTGAAATTAACCGTGAATTGAGATCGAATTCAAAAATTGGAAGTCCGGGCATGTCACAAATCATTTTAGGATCATTGATTCATCTTTAGAAGATTTTTTACATACAAACTAGGTTTTTCGGCAAAATAATCAAAGTATGGTCAATTTGATTTGGAAAATTGATAGGCCCGCTTTGGTTTGTGCTTTTGAGATCTAAGATGGTTCTATGGTCAAGTGATTGTGTGAATTTAAATGTGATAACATTGGATTAATTTTATGGATTTCAATTTGGTTCAATTGGAAGAAAATTGAAGAATGGGATGTACAAAGTTTAAAAATTCGTGTGCCACGGCGGAGGATGGAATTGGACCCATTGAAGATTGTTGTGGGAGGTTTGGAGATAGTGGAGTATGACATCACTTGATGCTGTCATGGTGGGCTATTTTGTGGGATTAAAAAAAGAGAAAAAGAGAAAAAAAAAAATGGTCCTCTCCTTCTCTCTCCTTCCTCTCTCCCGTCGACCCTCTCTCCTCCATCTTCTTCATTTTCTTCTTCGAACGCTAGCCACAGCGAAGATCGACTAGCAAGCCGCCGGGCCTCACGCCATTGGAGCAGTCGCACGCCGCCACCGTCACCGTTCGTCCCCGCTCAAGGCCGTCACTGCTCGCCGCAGCTCCGCCCATCTCCGCCTCCATCTCACCAGCCCTCTATTCTAGCAACCATTCCAGATCTGGGGGAAGCTCAATCGAAGCCGTCCAGCTCACCTTCGGCCGTCGTGAGACCTCGCCGTTGGCGCACGGCATCGCTATAGCTCCTCCGCCCGTTTCCAACCCAAGCCGGCACCGGATCCACCCCTTCTCGGCCTCAACCAGCAACTGGAAAAATGGGTACGGCAGCGGACGTTTGGCCCGTTTTGGCCGGCTTCCCAACCCCGGAAGCTTGGCCCACTTTGAGGAAAGTCGGTCCTTGCATTGATCCCGTCATTTTGGTCCGCTCGGCTCGCTAATCCGGTAAGTTTAATTCACTAAATCTTGATTAGAGGGTTAATGATGCCCTAAGTGTGCTTAGTCTAAGTTAAGTAAACTTAGGTGGTTAGTTTAATTTATTTAATTATGAATTAGATAAAGAGGTTGGTTTAATTTAAAGTATGTTTAGTTAATGTTTATATTAGTATAGTGGTGATTTGATATAAATGAATTACTTTTGGATTAAATAAATATTTCGAAATTGTTTAATAATTTAAAATATTTTATTATTCGAAATTATTAAAATATTATTATTTAATTAATTTTCAAAATAAATTTAATTTTTTTATTAAATCCGAAAATTTTGTTGGGACCTTATTTTCTCAAAATTTCGCTAATTGCTGCGTGTATTTAGAATTTGAAATTGATAATTGGATATTATAAATTGAGTGCGGATCGTGAAAATTATGGATATTATTATTTAATTAATTTCAGGAATAAAATTAATTATTTAATAAATTTCGAAAATTATTTCGGGACCTTCTTTTCCCAGAATTTCGTGCTAATCGTTGCTGTGCATTTAGAATTTGAATTTGATGAATGGATGTGGCAAATTGAGTGTTGATTATGATAAATATGGATTTTATTCATAAAAACCCAAGTGTCGGATTTTGATGCAAAGATTGGATTTTTGGTATTATATTAAATGGTGGGATTTGAAAAAGTGAGATATTGGTTTTCGGGATCGAAATTAACGTGTCCCCACACACGTAACTAATTTCTGGACTATTTTTAATATGAAGAAAAATGGTCGGGAT
This sequence comes from Eucalyptus victrix, assembly GCA_016097545.1. Taxonomy (NCBI): domain Eukaryota; kingdom Viridiplantae; phylum Streptophyta; class Magnoliopsida; order Myrtales; family Myrtaceae; genus Eucalyptus; species Eucalyptus victrix. Next base: position 25,825,165 of record CM027839.1, on the reverse strand, counting down.
CGCTATTTTAAGTGGAAGCATTGAGTGAAATGCAAAATGTCTCGGGCCGAATATGAATTGTTGTGTGATAATTAAGAGAAGATCGTCCTGGGCTGTTGAGCTGGACTTGACCTTATATGGGATGCCCATGAAGTGGTTGCAGGTCGCAATTGATTCTGGGCCCATGCTCCTTCGAGAATGCCGTCAACGTACTGACGAAGCCGCGCTCCATGGGGAGAGGCGATGCCTGGCTATATGCCAGTAGATAGTCGAACTGCGAGTAGGCTATGCCCTTGTGTCGCAGTGAATAACAATTGGAATGCATGTTGGGTGTTGTTGATGTGTCGGATTATGGGACGGAATTATGTGGCATGGAATGGGACGTGTCGTAACGATTTAGTTTTATAATCAAGACCCCTGCGGTTGTTGGTTATATGAAAGTGAATGCGTTCCGGTTGTTTAAGTTCTTATTACTGCATATGATTGAGTGATATGAACTATGCTAACTTGGAGGAAGGAATCGAGGCGAGGTAAGTCCTCTATGTTGTGTGGCTATGCCACTCTTGGGCATATTTTCTTTCTAATAGGGGTTTAGGGAGTTGAACTTACTGAGATATTGTCTCATTCCGATTGTGGGATTAAAATTTCAGGTCCTTGGTGGACTGAGCGGCTAGATAACTTTGGTTGGCTTTGAGGAGTTACAGAGGTGAAGTCATAAGGATTGGAGAACGTGTTCGACTTGTAGGTCGTAGGACAGTTCCTTTTTAAGAGTCGGTTTTCTGTAGACTTTTGGCCGTAGACCTCTGTTTGTAATTCTGTTGAATTATGAAAGTGTTATGTTGTGGTTTTGCTTCCTGCTTTTCTATTTCGTATTTTATTGTAGGGGTTTTATAATACGTTCCGCTTGCGCAATAATAAATGAATGGGGTCGGCGATATTACTTGGGAATGTCGCATTTGCATGACCATGGTAGGATGTTGGCGCGCTCGAGGTTCGGGGCGTGACACACTCTCTCTCTCTCTCTCTCATGCATGTATTTTGTTTAGTGGGTGAAGGGTTGCTATCTCCATACTAGACCCATCTAGTGTCTCCGTTTATCTAGACCTTACATGTGCCCCACTTGTTAGCAAATCACAAGACCCATTACATCTCTTCCCTCGCAATAGCCCACCCCAATTCCCATTGATCAGGTTCTCTAGTTCCAAATATTACCTTGGAACCATGCTCACCCCTTATCCTTACCCTTTTCCATGGTCTGCTAAAAAATTGGAGGTCATCTTTTGAATCCAATAAACTATGTGCAAGATGCTTTGAGTTTGGGTCGCCTATACATGTCAAAGGTCTATATGTAACTAGTTCATGATACTTGTAAGGTGTTTTATGAGCTTTCAAATAGCCAAGTTGCCATACCTATGCCTTTGAATTAGAGAGGAATAAATAAATAAGACCCTTAAAAGTTTTTTTAGCTACCTCTCAAAATGTTTAATTTAGTCCCTAGAATATCATAACTCTCAAATGTTTGCATCACATAAAAGGAATAGCATCAACATCGATATCACGTTAGAAAGTCTAACCCAAAAGTTTAAACTATTAGGTAGAGGCGCACCACATGCAGAGGAAGAAGTGTCAAAAAAGTCATAAACCTTTTGCATTTGTGTCAATTTAATCCTAAACCTTTTTTTGGTGTCAATTTAGTCATAAACATTTTTACATTGTGCCAATTCAGTCTTTTCAAGCCAATTTTGGTCGGATTTTGCTAATTGGACACCGGTCGCCTAACGTGAAATTTTTTTAATAATATTTTATTTTGTTTGGATTTTTTTTCTTTTTTTCTTTTTTCCTTCTTCTCTTCCTTCCTCTAGTCGGTTGCAGGCGACCAGCCAGAGGTAATTGCTGGTGAGGTCAACCTCGTTAGCCACCTCGCTAGTGGCCACAAGGGCGACCTCACACTGGGTGGCAAGAAGCCAACTCAAGGCCACCCAGGCCGTGAGGGTGGCCTCGCGACTGGATCTGGCGAGGTCAATCCTCACCGGCCATGTGCGAGGCTCGACCCTCGTCGCTTAGGCCTTGAGGGTGGCCTCGCATCGGGCCGGCGAGGCTCGACCCTCATCGCCTAGGCCTCGAGGGTGGCCTCAAGCTGGCTTCTCGCCACCCAGCACGAGGTTGCTCTCACGGCCATTGGCGAGGTGGCCAGTGAGGTCGACCTCGTCGGTAGTCACCTTTGGCTAGTCACCGCGGCGACCAGCCGGAGGAAGAGGAGGAGAAGGAAAAAAAAAAAAAAAAAAAAGAAAAAGAAAAAGAAAAAAATTCAAAAAAATTAAAATATTATTAGAAATTATCCACATTAGCATTGATCATGCCACGTCGGCCGGCCGACGTTCAGTTAGCAAAATCCGGCCAAAATTAGCCGGAAAGAATTGAATTGACATAACATAAAAAGGTTTAGGATTAAATTGACACAAAAAAAAAGGTTTAGGATTAAACTAGCACAAATGTAAAATGTTTAGGACTTTTTTAACATTTTTCCTCACATGCATATAAAGGGCATATTGTCAAATGATGTTGGACAATATTTCAACAACAACGAAGGAGAAATAAAGTCAATCTACTGAAATTTTGCTGAAATGAGAAGGGTAATAACTCAACGACAAGTGCCATTATCTCGAAGACTGAAAAGCAAGTGGCATTTTGTCTTCATTGAACAAGACCTTTTAGGATTTTGTTAAATCATTGTTGATTGTTTTAAAAATTTAAATTCTTAATGAAATGTTTAAGTTGGAAAATAAAAGTGGATTTTCACCACGTGCATAGGCTGCACTTTTGCTCGAGATTGAACATGTCAATATATAGTAAGAAGGGCAAATAAGGGGTTGAAAAAATTTGAATTTAAAACCTCCTACTCTGATATAACGAATGACTTTGTGGGATTAAAGCTTAAGTTGTTGGATAAAAGTGTGATTTAATACTTGATTATTCTAATAGAGTAAAAGGTACACATGCAGTTCATGTCGAACAAATTGGATTTAAGTACTTTACATTACTGGAGAGAGAGAGAGAGAGAGAGAGAGAGAGAGAGAGAGAGAGAGAGAGAGAGAGAGAGAGAGAGAGAGAGTTCAATGGCATTTCCAGAGTAAAAGGTACACATGCAGTTCATGTCGAACATATTGGATTTAAGAACTTTACATTACTAGGGAGAGAGAGAGAGAGAACTTTACATTACTAGGGGGAGAGAGAGAGAGAGAGAGAGAGAGAGAGAGAGAGTTCAATGACATTTCCAGCACATAGTTTAGTGGGAGTAAAGGTTAGGGGGAAGGGGGGAAGAGGAGAGGTTGAATCAATGATGGTGGTATAGGATTTAATAGTGGAAAATGAGGATCACATGGTAATTAAATAACAATGCAACTTGAAATAAGAATTTTATAAAGGAAAATGAGGATCGCATGATAATTAAATAACAATGCAACTTGACATAAAGAATTTTGAAAAAGATGTCATAACGTAAATTGACCATTTACAATAAAGATAAAATGTCACGTCATATCACATCACATGAAATATACAAGCATGTGATTCCATTTTTGATTCCCATGGTATAACAAATCTAATATATACTGACAAGCAATAGATGGAATCTATCATACCATACAAGTTGCGAGGGCACATGCCTTCTTTGGTCTCTGGTATCGATTATTTTATAAGAGAAGTATATTAAGTACAGATATATGTGACATGTGGTTCATAATGTTATCATTTCTTAGCATTAATCAACTTTGATCCTCATTAATGCAGCCCCACTGCTCCCCTTTGAGGATGCTTGTTGACCCAATTCCATTAATTACCTTCTGTCTCTTCTTCTGGCTTTTTGTTGGCTAATTAAAATTAATGAGTAGATTCTCTAATGAACTTTCTATGCTAGATTAATACAGCAAAGAGCATATCAATCGCATGCGAGCACGATACAACGAAGAAACAATAGTTTAAAGAGAGAGTCACGAATTGTCGGACAAGACATTATTAGTGTCCTCCTCTCACGATCGGGACCAATTTAACCTCATGAACTGATTATGTTTTCATTTTTGGGCCAAGTAAAGGAATTTACTTGTAGAAGAATTACCAAATTCATCCTTAATTTTCTTTTCTTGATTACAGTGTGCATCCCTCGTAAAGTCTTTCTACGGCATATGCCGAATATTCATAATGATTCACAATTAATGATGGCGTCAACATTTCTATTGGGATTTCCAACTAGAGACCTAATATAAACAAAGTTATATACAGTTCAAAGGATGTGATCATACAAAAACAAAAAGGGAAAAAAAAAAGGTCGAAAGTGACATTACATATATTGAAAATTTCGGGCACGTAATAACTTTAACCTATAAAAGTAGACAAAAGTAAGGGCCCAAGGGATAAAAAATTCAGCTAGAATTGTATTACTAAATTTCAGGAGAAGTAAAACAAATTGGTGCAAGAAGTGATGATAATAGCTGAAATTTGCTTAGATCAATTAAGCTTAATAACGTCCGGCCGAAAGAGAAACATCGGATCACGAATTTGTCTACTCAGAAACTTTAGATTCGAGGCAAGAGTACCTAAGTCACCAACATAACCGGACAAGCAAGCGCGCTGCAAATCCATACTCCTAGTGCTCTCCATCCGCAGCTGAAAGAGAAAGAAACAAAGGGATCGCCCACAAACGACATACAGACAGATTACTTCACTTCGTTTACTGCTTTCCCATTAGCAAGTATCTAAAAAAACCCTTAGCTAGATCCAAAAAGCCAAGTTCAAGGAAGTTAAAGAATTCCATATCGACCTCAGTTTCAAGGATGGGTTGAAGAGCAGCACGTAAAGAGCTCCCCCAACGCAGTGCACATGCAGATAAACGAAGCTATACCCAGCCCTTTTTTAAGGAAAGTTGACGATTTTCACGTACGGAACGGCTGCTCTCGAAGATCCTCCTTGGCAGAGATGGTGGATCACGTTCTCAAGAGTACGGCGATCCAGACTATATTGCTGTATCTCCCAGACTCTGTCGGTCGGCCGTATGTATTTCCAGGGTTTGGGCAACACGATAGCTGTTCACCTTTTGATTGCAAAGCGACAAAGCAAACTTGCATATTAAACCGAGGAAATCGCAAGTCGCATGCGCTACTTGTACGTTAGTTTTATCCCACACCAATAACGTTGGCCTTTTGTTCCGATCAAGAAATTGCTTTGTTTATTTAGATTTGGCGTCTCGGAACAATGTTTAAAAAAATAAAAGATTTTTAAGTGATTGTTCGAGTGAACAGTCGCAGCGATTCCAAAAACGTTATTATAGAGAGTGTGGGATGCCAAAAATAAAAAATAATTACGGGCGGAGATTCTTTAGGAGATGTACATGCATGCAGATGTACATATTAGTAACATGCCGGAGCATCTATGCTGTGCTCTTAATTATAAGACACGATATTATTTCGAATGAAATGACCGAATGATTTTAGAAACTTGTTAATATTGGGTTTACATCTCTTACTAGCATAGTGTACTTTTGATATGCTTTGTTTATATTTTCGTTTTCTTCATATTTGGACGGAAGCATGTGGCTTAGAGTATTAGAGTGAAAGTGTACGATCTTTTGAAGTTGTATACAGATGCAAGATGATAGTATATTATATATTTGTGCATCGGCAGCCAGGGTTGCTTGGGAAACAGAATTTTACCCAGTTACTCAATCAGGCAATTTTTTTTTTGTTTAATTTCCCGACGGAGGAGTTAGATCCTAAGATTACACCCTTCATAAATTTGACCACGTTACCAAAAATTTTAAAGGACCCAAGGTTTTTTTTTTTAAAATATAAATTCTAATTTAATTACAAATTACTACTTTAATTAAACGCACTGCAGCTTCTCTTGGTGTCATTGACTCGGATTTAGATGTTTTGATTTATCAAGATATACTAAACTAGGACAACCGCGAAAGATGGAGGAACTCCAACTATACAAATAGAAAAGAGAGCATAATAAGATATAATTGGAAGATGGTCCTTATGTGGAATAATTTGATTAAAAATTTTAGGGACATAACATTTATATTAAGTGTTGGAAGGTGTTAAAAGAATATTTCTGTGGGGTTACGTGATATTTCGAGCTAGGTTCCAGAAATGGAACCTCTAACTATGAACATTGCATTGAGTTTTTCTCCTTTTCTTCTAATCAATGGAAAAAAGGAGGAGGAAGAATATATAACAATGCCGAGCATTACTTCTGCTTTAGGAGTTAGTACAGCCCTTAAGTAAGTGGACCATACTTGAGAACCAATCACAGTTTGACATATCACTAAGCAAACCGATTTTATAAGCTCAACTTGGTAAGTCCAACACTTCTCTAGAATTTCTTATCATCATCATCATCATCATCATCATCATCATCATCATCGTCCTTTTACAATTTCCAGCATGTCTTAATTTGAATAATCGTTCAACAAATAAAGATTCAAGGGATCTAAAGTAGTTGCACCCTCACTATTTTTCTCCGTCAATTAATGATGAATATGTTGTTAAGCAATGAAGAAACTAACGGATCTTGTACTTCAATTTAACATGAGAAGAAGAAATTCTCAAGGAAATCATGTGGAATGATAATGAACACTAGAGACTTGTGTGCTTAGATACAAGTATTAGCACCTATTTCATGGGGGAGAACAAGCCGCTAAGAGTTGCACTATAAATCCAAATAATAAATAGTGTTCATTAGCTCAATTACTCAAGTATTTCTCAATGCTAGATTATATCCAATGTAATCTCATAAACGCCACACGACAAATCTTTCGTAAAGAACTCATTGAGAAAATTCATTGATAAAACCCTAACTTCTCTTGTTTGCTCTAATATGCTAGAACCATAATCCACCTCTTATATATATATTTGTATCCAAAGTAGGAAACCCTTTTCAACTATTTATATTAGGAATCCAACTTCAATAAAGATTTTTAGCTTCATATGTTCAATCAATCAAAAGCAAGATCCAGACTTTCTCATTTAAATTACATGATCAGGCTTCGAATTGCAATTCGTTCATGAATTCGAACTCAAGACATTGCTAATAACCATATATTATCATCGTCGTCGCCATCACATGTCAAAAGAAGGGAAGCTTTCATTGAAAGACTCGAAAACCTAGCTCTACCTACTCCACGCCACACTGATTAGGGTAAAAAAAAGCAACCGAATTGCACATATAGTACTATAAAACAAGATGAAGTACCAATTTGAGAAATAACTTTAATTAGCTCCCGATAAAATGCGTTTATTTATAACGTCAAGCTCCAATCCTCGCCACCCGAGAACATCATAGTACGCACGAAACCCTAATCAGTCCCTAACCTCTCATTATCGTCCACTATTCCGGATCAACATGTACTCAGCAAGTTCCACAGTATCAGAATCAGATGTTGCTCTTTTAGAGCGCATTCGCCAGCATCTTCTCAACGACGATGACGACTTTGAAACCCTGGCGAAAATCGCTGAAAATGTTTGGTTCCATTGCCTAGATTCAAGTTTCATCACATTCCCTTCACTGGAGACAAAAATGTCCTTCGAAGCAAATGATGACGATGCGGACGTCCATCACTATCCCCTGAAAGACGCTGTGGGATTCGAATCACCCAGCTCGTTGAATAAGCAACCGATCGTGGATTACGGACACGTCGAAGCAAATGAGGCCATGCCTGCGGTGATGCGCGAATGTGACGCCCAGCCTGGAGGGTGTCTCTACCAGGGGGTGAGGAGGCGGCCGTGGGGGAAGTATGCCGCCGAGATTCGGGACCCAAAGAAGAATGGCGCCAGGAGGTGGCTCGGGACTTATGAGACACCACAGGAGGCTGGGTTGGCTTATGACCGGGCAGCGTTCGCAATGCGTGGGGCCAAGGCCAGGCTAAATTTCCCTCACTTGATCGGTTGCGATGAGGTGGAGCCCGTGAGGGTCACTCGGAAGCGGCACCGTTCACCTGAGGCTGGGAGCGGCTCGCTGGATTCAAAGTGCAGAAAGGAGGACTCGATTGGCTCGGCCGGTGACCCTTAGGAGCTTAATGGCTATGTCATGTCGTTTCAACAGAGTGGAACTTGAAATGGACGAGAACGAGAGGTATTACGTGATGATTTTTAGTCTTGTGTAATGAAGATGCGTCAAGCGTCTAGCGTATATCATTTGTTTCTAATTTATTAATTTCTTTTTTGGGCCCCGGGACGTTGGGAAGGGCCGCCGCGGGGGGTTTAAGGGGAACAAATTAGAAGAAATTCCAGTGGAGGTTTGGTCAAATTTTCTGGATAGGAAATTGACACTGACTGCTGCTGCTGCTGATCTTTAACGTTCCATGCTATCGTACTGATAAATTTGTTATTACACTGCGTTGACTCGCCACCTAAGATAATCATACATATGAGAAGATATGCGATCCCTAATGCTTTTCTTGGAAAAGATGGGAAGTTGAAAATGAAAAGTGAGAGGTGGGGATATAGAAAATGGAACCAACTTTAAAATCATCCCTCTTCTATAGACTACTGCTTCTTTGAGAAAGATAGAAACTAGAGTTGATTTTGATGGTGTAATGTATTTAAGATAAATCAATCAAGATTGATTCGTTGACACTTGATCATGAGTTGATTTTGATTGTTTTCAAATAGCTTATATATCAAAAAGTGGGAAATTCAAACTCAATTGGCCGATTCACCTACTCATCTATTTGGGAAAAGTGTTGGAAAAAGTCCTAAATTTATTACATTTGTGCCAATTTAGTCTTAAACATTTTAATAATGCTAGATTAGTCCTAAGCTTTTTAACTTTGTGCCAATTCAATTTTAAATATTTTAATGGTGCAAATTTAGTTCTAAATCTTCTAAACTAGTATCCTAAACATTTTGACTCGTGTCAATTTAATCCTTTCGGCTAATTTTGGTTGGATATTGCTAACGTGGATGCCGATTGACTTATGTGACACCATTGGTGTTGATATGGATAATTTTTAATAATATTTTAATAAATTTTCGATTTTTCTATTCTTTTTTCATTTTTTTTCTTTCCTTTCTTCTTCTTCCTTTTGCTAGTGTCCAGCCACTAGGGCTTGGCCTTGCCTTGGCCAAGCGAGGCTAGTTCGCTGGCCATGGCCAGTGGCTAGCTATCACTCATGGTCATTGGCTGGTCACCAGCAAAAGGAAGAATAAGAAAGGAGAAAAAAAATCAGAAAAAAATCAGAAAAAATAAAAAAAATATATAAAAATATTATTAAAAAGTTATCCATGTCAGTGTTGATGGTATCACGTAAGTCGATCACGTCCACATCAACAATATTCAACCAAAATTAGTCGGAATGACTGAATTTGTACTACGTCAAAACATTTAAGACTAAATTGGTGGTAGTTCAAAAGATTTAGGGTTGAATTGGCATCATTAAAACGTTCGGGATTGAATTGGCACTAAGTTGAAAAGTTGAGAACTAAATTGACATCATTAAAAGGTTTAAGACTAAATTGACACAAATATGATATGTTTAGAACTTTTTCGACACTTATCCCCATATATTTAGGAACATAAAAACACTTAGTTTAAGCATATTAGGTACTCCATGCATTATGATGTTCCAACCTAATGAACCTATATAACTGTTGGTAAGACTTTAAGTCCTCAAAATGAATTTTGATTTTCTGAGTTGAGTCAAGTTTGATTGATAAAGCCCTAAGCCAGACCCCAATTAAAAAGCCTCCTAAAAAGGGGAGGGGGGGGGGGGGAGGGGGCTATTTTTCTGCATGTATGATTTGTTCATAAGTATTGGTAACAGTTGACGAATATGTAATTCTATATTATGTTTATTTAAGTAAATCTTATATTTTATTTTGTGCAATCAAGTTTTTTTCATCAATTACTGGCATCGGCATCTCCAATTGCAAGGGGCATTGCCAGGACGGCGATGGACATTTGGAGCCGATGCGACGTTGGATCAGCAAATAACTAAGGAGTTGATTAATTGTACAAAGGGAAATCCCGTAAAACAGAGAGATGGGGCGACTAGTCATGGCAGTGGCAGACCGGTCGATGATAAGTGGACAGCCACCCCTATCCAGGCGGGGTTCCACCGATGCCCCCCCGTGAGGGTCTTTGGTCATTGCCCCCATTCCCCTTCTCTCTCTCTACACAAAGATTTGACGACATGGATCATCAAATTGGTAAAAATTGTGCATATCTCCATTTGGGTGTCTAGTGACGAGGGCACAGAGATGATCAATTTAGACAATTTCAGTTGTCCGATGGGCCTCTATGAGTTGGCATTGTCTAAAAAAGCCATATTGGACTTCAAAATGGAGGGGTAATGGCCGGATAAGTCCATTAGTGTCTAGATTGACATTTTTCGTTCGAATCTTAATGGAGATATCATATGAATCAACAATTGAAAAGTTGTGTTACTTGATTGAATGAAGACAAAGTTAGGCACTCAATTATAAAAATGACCAAAATTTAGGTACTTGCGATGTCATTACTCCTATAAAAAAAAATAAAGATCTCAATGGTCCCTAAAATTGAGTTAGGGGACCAAATCATATAAGAATGAAAGTTAGAGGACTAATATTTAATTAACCTTTATTTATTTATTTTTGTATTAGTGTATTGTTGTATTGGAAATTCTGGCATCATAGTTTTCCTCTTTTTATGTTTCATGTCATTTCATTTTTTTTGGAAAATTAGGTTTATAATTTTTTTTATTTACTCTTGCACATTCAATAGTATTTTCAAATTATAGCAGTGACAATAATCATAAATTATATAAAAATATCACTTGATAATAAATATATTATTTTGAATATAATTAAATATTATGGGTCATTTGCCATATATATAAATTCACTCTGGACTTACTATACATCTCCCTAGTCATATTTTACAAAAAATTAATTCATTAGAAATTATTGCTATTAATTCGACTTGATAATTTGGTAATTTATTTTTTAGTAATTATTTTCCTTAAGTAACGCTAACTCTAATATTATTTTTGCCTTCGTGTTGCATTGGATAAAATCAGAATAATTTATTGTAAATTACAAAACCATTAATACTCTGTATGTTATTCTATTGATATATGAGCATACTTTTTCTGTGAATTTATCACATCATATAAAAATAAAGAAAATTTACCGGAAATTAAATTTACGGTTACTTCCTCATTCTTGTAGAGTTAATTTTACTACTTAATATTTTAGATACTAAAGAATAGATGTAATATCTATAATATATTAATATTTTTTTTAAAAGTACTTTCTTATCGTCATAGGTCAATTTTACTACTTATTGTCAAGATATTTTCCTCTAAACTTTGACTTTCTTTTTTCCAAAAAAACTGTTAAGTTTTCATATGGAAAAGGAAAGACTCCATTCATTTTTTATGCATTTAATGTGCAAAAATCACTTTGAGTATAGTACTAGTGTACTTGCCAATGCGAAGCGTGCGTTTGGTGTTTCAAAGCTAAAGAAAATTTCATATTTACTAACAATCCTTTTATGAAAGCAAATTCAAGGTATAGAAAACATTGTATTTTTGGAACTATAGCAGTGAGGATAACCATGAAATTTGTACTAAAACAATATAATTCAAAGATGGTTAAGTATTGTGGGTTTATTTTTCTTATAATATTTGTACTTATTAAAGATCATAATTATAATGTTCCACTAAATTTGAATTGATCATGTGCTGCTTTTGCTTTTTTTAAATTGAGACCGTTGATTGGTCAATTTCATTTAAGCAATCATCATCTTTAAGTAGCATTTACTCCAATCTTGAGTTTTGCTACGCGTTGTCACGACCTCTCTTTTTCCGTCTAGGGAAAAGGAAGAAGAAGGTTTAGGGGTATTTGCTTAAAGAGGCGGACCAATGGTCCTGGATTAGGCGCGGACTCTCCCAAGCCCATACCTTGTGCGATGTTGGATTTCATATTTTATTTCTTAACAACCTATGTATTTTTAGGAGTTGCCACTAGCCTATTGGGGTTGGCTAGAAACCAATCAAGACAAGGGAGTGTTGTCTCAATTCCTACATGGCTAGAGATTTTTGGGAATGAAGACTTGTTTACGCCAATATTTCTATTAGCGCCCTTGCAGTACCACTAACTTGGAAGGTTGTTTATCTAAATGGCTAGACAATCTTGATTACCATTATTATCTTTATGAAATCACTAAGTGTTCATGCAAATGTTTTTGTAGGTTTTTTTTTTTTTTTAATGTTTAACCTAATCCTAACATACTTTAGAAAAGAAATTTACACTCAAATTATTGAAAAGCGGTGCGGTAAATAAACATTTAAGAAATTGAAATGACTTGAAAGTAATGCGAAAAAGGAAAATCCGATACAAATTGGGTAAATAATATTACATGGCCTTGTTATCACGCACTGGGATAGGACCCCCATGAGAAAAATGAGAATTTAAATGTGCATGATATTACTCTAAATGCATAAAACTATTCTAAATAATTTTAATCTATGGAAAATTGATTATTTACAAAAATGATTATAAAATATCAAAATAGCATTAAATTAGGAAAAATGACCTTATAAAATTAATAAAATTTCATAGATGTCATTTTTGCTAATTTGATACCATCTATCACTTATATATATTGAAATTTTTGGATTTTTGGATTTTTTTATTTTTTAAATGATAATAATAATTCCCTAAACCGATATATGCTAACATTGAACACACATCACATGAATATCACAATAATCGAGCTTAAATTGACCGTTTTAAGGTTGAAACTTGGTTTGCGCATTTCGTCGAACACTTGACGTGCATCAAATCACCCCAAAACAACTTTTCCGGGTCATCTTTGCGGCCTTCAATCTCAATCCATAAGCAATCTCATGTAGAAATAAAGTATCAATGTTATACTATCACATGCAAAGAGTGATATTAAATAGAAATCATAGCTTAAACCACACAAGAACCAAGTTGTAATCGATCTCAAATATGCAGTTTGAGCTGATTTTGCAAATCTGGGTTTGAATCCAAGTCAAACAAACAGGTTGCATGCCCATATTCAAGCCTCGACACTCATCACATACAAGATCTAAGGAAAATATTACTTGATCCAAGTGAAACTAGGTAACATAGACTTTCAAATGCAACAAACATCACAGAGAATGATCAATCGAACACATCGAAACGACCTCTTCGAGAAGCGTATATGCATGATCTATGCTGGCCAACCATGTCTCAATGTGGGTTGGTTTGGTTTTTGACCCAAGTTTTAGACGATCTCATAGTTCACACGGAGATTTAAAGACTAAACCGAGCTTACCTATGCATCATTTGTACTCTCATATAACATTAATCAAAGTCACAAGGACAAGTAATGCATGAAAATGGGGTATCGTAAATCAAACATGCAATACTCTTGAAGAGATTTTAACACTTAGAAAAATTCTAGCCTCAAAATCAGTTTTTTGGACTAGTTTTCCTCTTGATTTTTCACTATTAAAACATGTTCAAACTCGAGAAAAAATACGTCTAGGATGCTTATCTTGCTTCCTAGTTTCTTTTGCAAGTGGTTCTTGACCGAGAAAACTAAAGAATTATCCTTGGGGGGCACGTGGAAGTTGGCTCATTCAAATTGGAAATGAGATCTGCAGAAAAAAAAAAAAAAAAACTAACAATGAAGGTTTTTGTTGACCTCTAAAATTAGACTTCAAGACCTCTTTTTGTTGAAAAACTTAACACCAAACCAAACTATATGTACTCTAGTTTTGGGTAAAAGTCAAGCTTTTCCTCATTTGACTCTCAAATTTCTCAAAAACACTCGCTTTCCTTCACTCACAACCAACTAGGCTCAACACTTGGAATAATTTTCAGTGTTTCTTGGCTTGCTAGGAGGGTGTTTTTCGAGGGGCTTTAGGAGGCCTTCCCAATCTCCAGTTGGGACGTGCAACCTATGGTTAGAAAGATATTTGAGTGAAATTTCACTTTCCAGTTGAAGGTTTTGGCTAATTTTGCAGCAAGTTTGTAAAATATTAATGGACAATCTAAGAAACAGGGAGTCTTCAATGTAGCTGGGGGATTTACCCCTGCATCTTCTTTTCTACTCAGGCACTTCTGTAGCATTCCCGTTTTGGGGTTGTGCTATAGGATGGTCCATTGCTATGCTTCACTTAGTTGCTATGCTTCCTTGCTGGCCTTGGTCCTGCTCTTGTCTCATTCACTGCTGTTTCTGGGCGACGACTCTTTTGTTTGGGTTTTAGGCTTGGGTTGCCATTGTTTGGCCGGCCAGTTGCCTTCTTTTGTTTTGGTCCTTCTTGTGGATGTGGCCGTCGTTGCACTGGCTATGTCGTGTAGCTTTGCCTTGTTGGCTTTCCTTTTCCTCTTCAGCACCCTTCCACTCATTATGAGTGTATGTTTTGGTGCCGTTTATTTGTAACTATTGGTTATAGCTCAATATAATTACCTTTCACCAGAAAAAAAAAAAAAATTCGCTTTTCTCTCTAAAGATTGATCTGAAATTTTTGGGTTCTCTTTCTTGAGTTGCTTCTGGAGGTGTTTTTGGAGAACGACCGTAAGCTCTCTCCTCTCATTCTCGTCTCTTGCCCTCCATTCCCTAAAAGAGCTTGCTTCATAGATCTTATCCCCTAAATTAAGGGATTTTTGGTTGGTCTTTTGTCCACCTACCAAGCCTATCAATAAAGCTACTTTAACAACTTTCCGACTTAGCCAAAATCTCCAACTTTTGCAGCTATTGAGTGTCCTAATTTTGCTGCGATTTTCCTGTGCTTTCAGTAGCTTATCCTTGACCAATTTTTGTCCACTTGCACTACCAATAATGGTCTTCCATCACTTGCAAAAATCAGGTTGGTTGGGCAGTTAAGGAGGATATGGTGGGGCCACCAATTGCTTACTCAGCAGCTCCAAATTGAGACCAACTTGTGGATTAAGATTTGGCAGCTGATTTGGGTGCTTTAATCTATCAATTTGGCTGCGATTTTTGATCAATTAGCAAGCTCATGTATATTATTTTAAGATCTTGACAATTTTTTGCAATTATCTCCACCCAATTTTGTAAGAGAGTCTTTCAAAATTGACAATTTTCTTGCCCGAGAATGCCCAATTCAACGCAATTTGGTTCTTTTTGCCCAATTCGATTAATTAGACTTGACCCAAATTCAATTTCAACTCAATTGGGGGCCAAGATGACGATTTAAGGGCTCGCGTGAAATTTTGCAAAATTTGCGAATTGGTCCCTCAACTTTTAGAAATTGCATTTTGGCCCCAATTTACCATTTTAATTACAATTTGACCTCCTGAGATTGGCTAGTCACACTTAGAGCATCAGCGGCAACTTTTTTTCTTCTCTTTTTTCTAATCTTTTTTATATTTTTAATTTTTAATTAATTTTTTTAAGGAAAAAGATCTTCCATTTAAAACACTATATTAAATGCCTAGACAATCTATATGCAAGAATTTGACATGAAATATTTTTGGAGAAAAACAGGCTTCCATTTTTTTTTTGGAAATGATTTTTTTGGGAAAAAATTTTGTTGTCAACACACGTTATGTTGGAGGGAATCAAAGTAATTTAATTGTTTATGTTATAAAATTGACTTTTGTTAGTAATTATAGGAATGTTACCACTATTACATACCAAAATGTGCATATTCATTGCGGTTATATAGTTTATTCTGTCTATTTTTGAGATATTGCTTCAGATACTGTCAATTCATTTTTCTACAAAATATAGTGAAAGGGACGAGTCAAATTCTCTCTTGATGGTCTTGACCTTATCACATGATTCACCGCAGGATCAACTTTCAATGTGTGTTGGATTATTATCTCTCCTTTTGCTTTGATAAGCTATATATTATCCATATGATTACTTTAGATAGTTGTAGTCAAAATTAACGAAATAAAATTATTAATTAAAAAAGATAAGGACATATTAATTTTATTCAATGAGCAAAAGTTACTTTATTTATTTACTAGAAAAAAAGAAGAGGAGGTATGGCTTCTCATTTTTATTTCGGGGACTGATTTTTACTTGCATTAATAGAACCATATAAAATGCAAAACACGTGAAACTTCACAACATGTAAATGTTGATATATATGCTCACAGAGTTTTTCTATAATCCATTAGAGTTTGAATATTATTTTACATTTTGACAGGAAATTTGTCTAACCCTTTACATGTGCCCCCACCTGTCCGCATATCACATCTCTCCCCTAGCAGTAGCAGCAGCCCGCCCTAGTACCGCCACACTTATGAATCCAATAAACTACATGTAAGATACTGTGTCAAAATCACTGAAATAAATATTTTGCTAAAAAATGTCAATATGTAGATTGACTTTTATAATTAAGATAAAATGTCACGTTATATCAAGTCATACAAAATACACAGGCATGTGATTTCATCTTGAGTTTCCACAGTATTAAAATGTTATTATATATAGAGTGTATCGATATGACACAACACAAATTACAAGGGCACATGCTTTCTTTGGACTTATTTATATAATAGAAGTACATTATGTACAGAAATAAGTGGCATGTGGTTGATAATAATGTATCATTTCTTATGATTAATAAACTTTTGATCCTCATTATTGCACCCCTACTACTTTCTCTATGAGGATGCTCGTGACCTAACTCCGGTAATTACTCTCTGTCTCTCTTCTTCTGGTCTTTTTATTGGCTAATTAAAATCACTGAATGAATTCTTTAATGAATTTCGAATGCTAGATTAATTAGATAATGAGACACTCAACGTTATAGCCAAACTGCTCTATAAACTTAATACAGCAAAGAGGATATCAATCGCACGCAGGCACTTCACAATTAAGAAACAAAAGTTTGAAGCAAATGTCACGTCACAAATTGTCGGACAAGACATTATTAGTCTCCTCTCATCATGAGGACCGATTTAACCTTATGAATCGTTTTTGTTTTAAATTTTGGGCCAAGTAATTTACTTTTAGAAGGATTACCTAGTTCATCCTCAAATTTTCCTTTGATTACATTTTGCATCTCTCAGAAAGTCTTTCTACAGCGTGCACCGAATATATATGATTATTCACAGTTAATGACCACGTCAAACTTTCTATTGAGGTTTTCAACTAGAGAATTAACGTAAACAAACAAAAATATATATAATGTAAAAGATCTAATAATAGAAACACTACTGCCAAAAAAAAAAAATTATAGAAACACAAAAAGGAAAAGAAAGGGTCAAAAGCGACATTACAAATATTGAAAATTTTTGGCAACCTAATATCTTTTAACGTATAAAGGTAGACAAATGTAAGTGTCCAAGGGATAACAAATTCAACTAGAAGTGTATTGCTAATGTTCAGGAAAAAAAAAATTAAAATGGTGCTTCTAAAAAGGGCATGCGAGTGAGGATGATATTTTAAATTTGCTCAAATTAATTTTCATAACGAGCGGCCCAAAGAGAAACGTCGAATCACCAGGAATTCATCTACTCAGAACTTTCACATTCGAGGCAAGAGTACCGAAGTCAACAACATAATCCAACAAGCAACTACGCTGCAAATCCGTAGCCCTAGATACTCTCCATCTGCAGGTGAAAGAGAAAGAAACAAAGGGATCGCCTAAGATATAGAGACAGATTCCTTCACTTCATTTACTGTTGTTACCAAGTATCTAAAAAACCCTAAGCTAGATCCAAAATCCCAAGTTCAACGGAGGTTTAAGAAATTCATTTCCACGTTCAGTTTCTGGGATGGGTGGAAGAGCAGTACGTAAAGAACTCCCCCATGCAGTGCCAGATGCAGAGAACCGAAGCTACTCGCGGCCTACTTCAGGAAGATCCTTCTTGGGAGATGGTGATTCACGTTCTCAAGAGTACAGCGATCCAATCTGCATTGATGTATCTCCCAGACCGTGTCGGTTGGTCATGTGCATTTCTAGGGTTCGGGCCGATCGCCATAAAAATAATGCTTGATCAGCACGATGGTTGATCTCCTTTTAATTACAAAGAGACAAAGGAAACTGCATGTTAGATACGGAAATTGTTTTTTTTTTTCTTTAGGTTCTGCATCTCGGAATAATAAAAAAAAGAATTTTAGGCCCTGTATGGAAACGTTCCAAAAAAATGTTTTTGGAACACTTTTGTACTTTTTTTGTTCCGGGAACAAAAAGGAACAGAAATGCGTTTGGTTGCGTTTTTGTTCTTTTTTTTTTTGTTCCCGGAACAAAATTGGAGCAAAAAAAAGAAACACAAAAAAGTTGCTTCCGGAGAAAAGAAACACTTCTTCAAAGCAAAAAATGAATGCTTTTCTTCTTCTCTCTCTCTTCTCTTTTCTTCTTCTTTTTTTCTTCTTTTTTCTTTGGCCGGCGATGCCGTCGAGGGTTGGCAACCTCGCCGGAGCGTCACCGGCCCCCGGCGAGTCCGAGCTCGCCCAGCCAAGGCAAGGCTTGGCCTCGCTCGAGGGGAGATCTTCGGCTAGGGTTCTGCCGAGGGGCTCCGGAGGACAGTGCGACGGCGGTGGGGCACTAAAGGCTTCGGGATCGACACGGGGCGACGTGGGCAAAGACTGGCGGACGGCGTCGCGAATGGTGTGGTAAGATTGGGACGGCGTTGAGCTGCGAGCTTTGAGGCGCATGTGCTCGGCTCCAACGATAGGGCGGCGAGGCTCGGCCTCGCCCGTGCCGGCGATGTCGAGCCTTGCCTTGGCTGGGTGAGCTCGGGCTCGCCCAGATCCGGCGAGGCCGAGCCTCGAGCTCGCCTAGCCAAGGCGAGGCCGAGCCACGCCCAACCACGGTGAGGCTCAGCCTTGTCGGGGGCCGGCGAGCCTCGCCATGGCTGGGCGAGGCTACCGGCCGAAAGAAGAAAAAAAATGGAAAAATGGAAAATAAAATAAAAATATTAAAAAATTAAAAGAAACAAAAAAAAGAATAAAATTTACCAAACGTGTTTCTATTTATTTTTTATTCCCGGAACAAACGTTATTAAACGCGTTTTTTGTTCAAAAACCGTTCCCAGAACAGAAACACTTTTTATATTTTTTTATTTCTCTTCCCGAGAACAGAAAATGAACAAAAACGTTTCCATGCAGGGCCTTAGTGACTATTTGAATGGGCAGCCACGGTGCTTCCAAAAATGTTTAGTAACATCAATGATCCCGCACGATTTCTTTTGTACGGCAATAAATATGTATGCAGTCCCCTATGCGGTC
The DNA here is from genome assembly GCA_016097545.1 of Eucalyptus victrix. Taxonomy (NCBI): domain Eukaryota; kingdom Viridiplantae; phylum Streptophyta; class Magnoliopsida; order Myrtales; family Myrtaceae; genus Eucalyptus; species Eucalyptus victrix. Next base: position 25,805,980 of record CM027839.1, on the reverse strand, counting down.
AAACTGGATTTTACTCGCTCCGCGGTCAACCTTGAATATTTATCTCCAAGACTAAACAAACCGCGGCCTTTGAGTATCTTGTTGACCGAATCTTGGATCTTGTGATTATCGAAGAGGAAAACAAATTATAATAGAACAAAGTCCAAGTCTGACTTTCGATGAACTGGATGAACATCTCGTCCAGTTGTTCTTGCGATATGGACTGAGTAACATTTTTCAATCGTATGCAGATTCGGATTTTAAATATATTTTAACATGTTTCAAAGAAAATGAAATATTTTTCTGAAAATGATGATATATTTTGCTTACATAATTGAGTAATTAATTACTCCAAATCACAAGTAATCATCTTTCGAAAAATATTTTTTTGAATTCTTATTTATTTTTAGGGAAACAGGAGGAGCGTTAATCTATCCTGGGTGGCCGCAGCACGCTATTGATCAGCTCGTCCAAGTTCAAGAACGACGGCCCGGAAGGACAGGTGGCCTCCCGGGCCATCTCCTTCCACTCCATCACTTTCCTCTTCATCTCCTTCCCTTTCTCTGTTATTTATTTTTATGTGATCCCACATTTATACCCAATTTTCTCCTAAAAGTTACGACTATTCGACCTGAAGTTTTCCACGCTTCGTGCCTTTTCGTTGACAACCGTTCGTCTTGATGGGAGACGATGTATAAATAGAGACGTACGTTCATTTTCGACGGGTGATCAAGGTCTAACACAAAATCCTCACATTTATAATACACCATCGACGTGAGGAGATTTGGTTAGTAGAGTGCGCCTATTGTTTTCTTGTTTTTCAGGAGATTCGACGAACGTGAATGCAAACAATGGCTGGAGGTTTGTCTACAAACGATCTTGGCTTCCGCATATGAATTATTTATATCTTACATTTGGTATCAGAGCATGTTTATAGCCTCTGCCTTGTTTTGTTAAATTTTGGTGTATTTTCGGTGTGTTTTCGTTGAATTTTCGGCCATTTATGTACATGAACAGTAACTCGGATTTTGAGGCCGAGAGAGAAACTCAACGATTCCGGCAAATCCGCGAGACCCACCCTCTCGAATTCGGACCCATACGTTCGCACCGCCATGAGGAACATTAGCCATGAGTTATTTCGGCATATCGGTGTTCGCCGGAGGCTAATCGGGCGGCGGAAGTCGCGGTGGTTGAGGATTTGAGTTTTGGGAAATTTTCGTCTGATTTTGGGGTTAATTTTTGCTCATTTTCGCCGAATCTTGGACCCATGTGGTCGTACCGACGTTCTCTTCAAAACCCATGAATTATTTCGGTCTTAGATGGGCTGCCGGAGGAGAAATGGAGAAGAAATCACGGCTGAAAATGGCGAAAAACCGGCGGAGAGGGGCTACGTTCCGCGCGAGGGAGAAGGCGCGTGGGCTCCACGCGCGCGCTGCAGTTGCAGGCGCGTGGACCCACGCGCCACGCGCCCATACGCGCGCGCAACTACTGCGCGCGTGGGATCCACGCGCGCGGCAGTTGCCGGGCGCGTGCAACGCACGCGCCCCGCGCGGGGTTCTGGCGCGTGCCGAGCACGCGCCCGTGCGCTGGACGCGCACGTGCTCGGCACGCGCCTGTCGTCCCCTCTTCCGCGGCTATTTTTTCACTTTTGCCCCAAAATTTTTTAAATTTTTGCAATCCTGCCCTTGGCCAATTTATTTATTTACTGTTCTGTCCTTGATGTATTTATTTATTATGTTATTTCATGCATTGTTATGAATATTTTATGCATGAAATTAAATGTCCAATGATCCATATATTTAATTAATTAGGGAGTAGCCACAGCATCTTTAATTAATTAAATTATATATTAAAAGCCTCCGGATCATATTTAGAAATGGACATTGATTGTAATTAATTATATTAATATGATGAATTTTATCCCACAGGAATTTTCATTATATTAATATGATTAATTGGGATGAAATATCATATTATTTTTCTTAATTTACCCACAGGGATTAAGAAAATGCATATAATATGGTAGTTTCTTCATTATGTAATTATGAATCTATTTAAATTAAAAACTTAGCCCACAAGTAGTTTTTATGTTATGTGATTCATATTGTGACATGTTTACATTGGTAAAACATGATTTATTTATATTTGCCTCAAATTTTGTGACATAAGCATGATTATTTGATATGCGGTTTCGCAACCCGTGAATTTCTCGAATTTAAGTTTGATGTTCCCGTTGAATGGTGAGAACTATAAAATTTGAAAGGAGTCAGTTCTTCTTCAATTGGGGTGGATGGACATTGACTATGCTATAAGGAAAGACGAACCACCTGCTCCTACTGATTCGAGCACTCCAGCTGAGATAGCTCTTTATAACCAATGGGAGCGGTCCAACCGCGTTTGTGCCATGTTTATAAGAGCTAAAATATCTCCTAGTATTCGTGGTTCAGTTGCTCAGCATAACAATGCTAAGGCTTTATTGGAGGCTATAGATGCGCAGTTTGAAAGTTCTGAGAAGGCGCATGCCATGACCCTGATTATGAAGTTTTCATCATTGAAGCTCACTAGTGTTAGAGGTGTGCGTGAGCACATCATGCAAATGAGGAACATTGCAGCTCAGCTTAAGAACCTTGAGGTTGAGATATCTGAATTATTCCTTGTGTATTATATTCTGAACACTCTCCCACATCAGTATGCTCCTTTCAAGATCTCTTATAACACACATAAGAATAAATGGTCTATTAATGAACTCATGACCATGTGTGTTCAAGAGCAAGAAAGACTGGTTATGGAATTGGGAGAAAGTGCTCATTTGGCAACACAAGGAAAGAATAAGGGCTATGGCAAGCATAAGGGAAAAGGTAAAATACCTCCCCAAGCTGACATTAAGAAAGAATCCAAGTGTTTCTACGTAGACGAAGGGGCATATAAGGAAGGATTGTGTCAAATTTAAGGCCTGGCTCGAGAAGAAAGGTAATCCAATCTCTTGTGTTTGTTATGAATCTAATATGACTGATGTAAGTCACAACACTTGGTGGATTGATTACGGATCTACAATCCATATTTCGAATTCCTTGCAGGGTTTTCAAAACCACCGGAAGCCGTGGGAAGTGAACAAAGCATCTATTCTGAAACAAGATGCGTTCGCATGTGGAAGCTATTGGGACATATAGACTAGTTCTCAATAGTGGTTTTGTTTTAGATTTGGAAAAGACCTTTTATGTTCCTAGTTTTTCTAGAAACTTAATTTCAGTTTCAAGACTTGTACCTTTGGGATACTCTTTTAACTTTTCAGATTCAAACTTTTGTTTATCATTTAAATCTGAAATTGTTGGGAGTGGTATTTTGTCTGATGGTCTTTTTCGAATTAATTTACAAGACAATGCCTATTATGATGCGATGCATGTTCATGATAAAGCTGGTATGAAACGATGTGTTGTGAAAGAACATTCCTCTATGTTGTGGCACCGGAGATTGGGACATATCTCCATAGAAAGAATTAAGCGATTGGTAAATGATGGAGTACTTGGTACTTTAGATTTTATCGATTGTGATACTTGTGTGGACTGCATAAAGGGAAAGCAGACTAACAAGTCAAAGAAAGGCGCCAAGAGGAGTACAGAAATATTAGAAATCATACATACGGATATTTGTAGTCCGGATATGGAGTCATGTAGTCAGAAATACTTCATCTCCTTTATAGATGATTATTCACGTTATATGTATCTCTACTTGATTCATAATAAATATGAAGCATTAGAGGCCTTTAAAGTATTTAAGGCGGAAGTAGAGAAACAATGCAATAAGCAAATTAAGATCGTGAGATCAGATAGAGGTGGAGAATTCTATGGTAGATACACGAAGATGGATAAGCACCTGGTCCATTTGCAAGATTTCTTCAAGAGCATGGGATAGTTGCCCAATATACTATGCCTGGTTCTCCGGACCAAAATGGCGTAGCGGAAAGAAGAAATCGGACCTTATTAGACATGGTGCGTAGTATGCTTAGTAGCTCCAAACTTCCTAAATTCTTATGGACTGAAGCACTTAAGACGGCAAAGTGTACATATTAAACCGAGTTCCGACCAAGGCTGTCCCAAAGACACCTTTTGAGTTATTTAAAGGTTGGAAACCGAGTTTACATCATGTGCGCGTTTGGGGATGCCCGTCGAAGTAAGAATTTATAATCCACAAGAAAAGAAGTTGGATCCAAGAACCATAAGTGGGTATTTCATTGGATATGCTGAAAGGTCCAAGGGATACAGGTTTTATTGTCCATCTCATACCACTAGGATTGTGGAATCAAGAAATGCTAAATTTCTTGAAAATGACTTGATCGAGTGGGAGCGATCGACCAAGGGATCATGTTCCTAAGGAAGATCATTCAGACACTCAACTTTCCACCTCAAGTTTAAGATTGATTGTTGCTCATAATGCCCCTTCGTTCAGCCGGCTATTGAACAACCAATTGTTGAAGTTCCACAACTCGCGATATTGATCCAGTAGATCCAGTTGTTCAGCAATTACCAGAAACTGTTGAACAACCAGTTGAGCAACATGCTCCTCAAGAGAATGTTGATCCAACATTGAGAAGATCTACTAGAACAAGGAAATCGGCTATTCCTAGTGATTATATTGTGTATTTACAAGAGTCGACTACAATATTGGAGCTGAGAATGATCTGAAACGTTTTCACAAGCCATGGATAGTGATAAATCCAATTTGTGGTACAATGCCATGAAGGAAGAGATGAGTTCTATGGCATCTAACAAAGTCTGGGATTTGGTTGAGTTACGATAGTGCGAAGGCTATTGGTTGTAAATGGGTCTTCAAAACTAAGAAAGATTCATTGGGTAACATTGAAAGATATAAAGCTAGACTTGTTGCCAAAGGATTCACTCAAAAGGAAGGAATCGATTATCTTGAGACTTTTCTCCCGTATCTAAGAAAGATTCTCTTCGTATTGTTTTGGCATTGGTTGCCCATTTTGATATGGATTTACATCAGATGGATGTGAAAACGGCGTTCCTCAATGGAGAACTAGAGGAGGAGGTTTATATGAAACAACCCGAAGGATTCTCCTCTAGTAAAGGTGAGCATTTGGTGTGCAAGCTTAAGAAATCTATATATGGCTTGAAACAAGCATCCCGCCAATGGTACTTAAGGTTTCATGATGTTATCTCTTCATTTGGTTTTATAGAGAATGTCATGGATCAATGTATATACCAGAAGGTTAGTGGGAGCAAAATTTGTTTCCTTGTGCTGTATGTGGATGATATACTACTTGCAACCAATGATAAAGGGTTGCTACATGAGGTGAAACAATTCCTCTCTAGGAGTTTTGACATGAAGGATATGGGTGAGGCATCTTATGTCATTGGCATTAAGATCCATAGAGATAGATCTCGAGGAATTTTAGGACTATCTCAAGAAACCTATATCAATAAGGTCCTAGAGAGATTTCGGATGAAAGATTGTTCACCAAGTATAGCACCCATTGTGAAGGGTGACAGGTTCAATTTGAACCAATGCCCGAAGAACGATCTAAAAAGGGAACAAATGTGCAACATTCCATATGCTTTCGCTGTTGGAAGCTTGATGTATGCTCGGGTTTGCACTCGACCCGACATTGCTTTTGCTGTTGGAATGTTGGGAAGATATCGAGTAATCCAGGTTTAGACCACTCGGAGAGCTGCAAAGAAAGTGTTGAGATACCTTCAAGGTACCAAAGACTATATGCTTATGTATAGACGGATGACAACTTGGAAGTGATCGGTTATTCGGATGCGGACTTCGCGGGTTGCATTGATTCACGAAAATCAACATCTGGATACATTTTCATGTTAGTTGGCGGAGCCGTGTCATGGAGAAGTGCCAAGCAGACTTTGATTTGCTACTTCCACTATGGAGGCTGAGTTCGTATCTTGTTTTGAGGCTACCTCGCATGGTGTATGGTTGAAGAGTTTCATTGATGGGCTTAGAATTGTTGATTCTATTTATAGGCCATTAAGAATATATTGTGACAATTCAGCTGCAGTTTTTATGGCTAAAAATGCCAAAAGTGGCAGTCGAAGTAAGCATATCGACATTAAGTATTTAGCCATAAGGGAGCGTGTTAAGGAGAATAAAGTGGTCATTGAACACGTTAGTACTGAATTGATGATAGCTGATCCTTTAACTAAAGGCATGCCACCGATGAAGTATAAGGATCATGTAACTAGTATGGGAATAGGTCCCATTATGTGATTTGTCGACATATGAACAATTTTTGTTGTGTGGAACTCTTATTCAGTTGTAATGTTGATTCTCAATCTTTGTGTACACATTTTGTTGTTTATGAGAATAACATTTATCCTTGATTCTGGAATAAACATGAGGTTTATTCATTAAGATATGTTGTCAGATATAGGCTGATATTAAAGAAATAAGATGCATTGTGATACATGGAATGTATTACTCACTCTTAGAGGACATGTCGCCATGATCCATGTGTTTTGTTTCTTTTCTTTAAGCATAAAGTTTTCGTGGAATTAGTTGAATGATTCGTATGATGAAAATGATGGGATCAAGTGGGAGAATGTTATTTATTTTTATGTGATCCCACATTTATACCCAATTTTCTCCTAAAAGTTACGACTATTCGACCTGAAGTTTTCCACGCTTCGTGCCTTTTCGTTGACAACCGTTCGTCTTGATGGGAGACGATGTATAAATAGAGACGTACGTTCATTTCTGACGGGTGATCAAGGTCTAACACAAAATCCTCACATTTATAATACACCATCAGTACGTGAGGAGATTTGGTTAGTAGAGTGCGCCTATTGTTTTCTTGTTTTTCAGGAGATTCGACGAACGTGAATGCAAACAATGGCTGGAGGTTTGTCTACAAACGATCTTGGCTTCCGCATATGAATAAATTTATGTCTTACATTCTCCCCCTCCATCAGCTCCCTCACCTGCCTCTCCACCTCGTCCCTCTTCACGTCGCTGTCGATCTCCATCCCGATCCCCCACTCCTCGCGGCTGTACCGACAGTTCGTCGGTTGCTCCGCGAAGAACGGCCAGCACACCACCGGCACGCCCGCCACGATGCTCTCGATCGTGGAGTTCCACCCGCTGTGGGTCAAGAACCCGCCGATCGCCTGGTGGCCCAAGCACCCGCTCCCGGGGGCACCAGCTCGCCGCCAGGCTCCGCTCCTCGTCGCGGCCGAGAACTCCGGTGGCAAGACCGCCGTGTCGCCGGCGACCAGTGTCCGGCCCGATGATCCATAGGAACGTCGACCGCTGTTCGCGAGTCCCCATGCGAACTCCACCAGCCGTGCCGGGGACATCACCGTGATGCTCCCGAAGTTCACGTACACGACCGAGCCGGGCGGTTTCGAGTCGAGCCACTTGAGACAGCCCGGCTCTTCCTTCCACAAGTTGGATCCGATAGACCCGGTGCCGTCATCGGGCGGTTGCGCCGTGAGGAGATGGAGGGGCCGAGGGTGTAGATGGGGGGAACATGGCCTTGAGAGCATCGACGACCTCGTGCTCCGGGCGGTCGAACGTGTTGAGGACAATGGCTGAAGCTCTCTTCGCCCTCTCGGTCTCGACCGACGCGAAGTTGACCATGAAGTCATTTGGGTCGGTAGTTCGTATGAAGCTCGGCAAGTCTCGCGGGCGATGCTCCTCATCCCGGGTATCCAGTCGATGATGGTGTCTAAGTACCCGTTTGTCAAGTAGCTTGCATCTGCAAATCGACAGCCGATCCATTAAACAATATGACGCAAAAGAGAGGAAAAGAAATCGTTAGCTGTAAATGCAAGTGAGATAGACGATTGTTCATTAATGCATATACCTCGAGTGGAGAAAGACCCTTGTCGACAAGACTGCGATAATGCACGTAGCCCATGAAGCCACACGCGCTCGTCGTCCGAACAAGACCCGGGCACGCCGGCTGCCTCGGCAGCATCGAGCGTGAAGCTCATCACGCCGTCCGACACCACGCAGCTCACCGGCGGGGAGCCCGACGTCTCGCTCTCCTCGTCGAGCATCTGGCAGAGGTCCCGGAAGTAGGGCAGGCGCGAGAGGTCCCGCGAGGACCGGCGGAGAGGTGGGGATGTCCCGGGTGGCGTCGGCGTCGAGGGGGAGGCCGTCCGGGGATGGTGCGGAACCGGAAGGAAGGGAGGCCGTCGAGGGCGGAGGGGCCGCGGGAACGCAGGAGGCGCTTGTGGTTGTACTCGGTGTTGACGAAGGTGATGTGGAAGCCCCTGTGGTGGAGAAGCTTGGCGAGGCAGAGCATGGGCTTGATGTGGCCCTGGGCTGGGAAGGGGATGCACACTGCATGCGGCTTTTGAGTCATCTCGTTCGAACTCATATCTCTCTCTCTCTCTCTCTCTCTCTCTCTCTCGTATGTGAGGGGTACGCGGGGTTTGGTCTACTTATAGGCCGGCGACACGATGAAATTCCGGCCAAGTGGAGGACGAGGGGGGAGTAACCT